>JAKUCV010006063.1:46058-127225 GCA_028386065.3 Turnera subulata
CTTGATTTATGTAGTAGGAGCACATTTAATAGAATTCCTTATTAAATGATTTATATGCATGACTATTATTTGTGTGAGTTGATCATTGTTGTAGAATTACCATAGCACAAAACACTAGCATTTATTATTGCGATTGGTCCTTGAGTAGGACAAGCTGAATAGGAATAGTTTCCTAGAGTGGCATCACATTTTGAGGATAGTCTTCAAATAAGAAAAATTTGTATGTCCTTGAAGGGCCTGTTCTTAATTAATTGGCGCCTATTGCTTCTAGGGCAGAAATAGATGCTTGCGAGAAGCATGTTGATGATGCATTGGATGTTGCATGCCTTATGCTAATTGCCATAGACTCTGAGCTTCAGAAGCAAGATGAGAACATGTGGGCGTTCGATATGATCGAACACCTGAAAATGCTCTGAGGAGAGCAAGCAAGGCATGGAGGTACGAGACCTCTAAGGCATTGTTCCAATGCAAAATGGCTGAGTTATCACCCGTTAGACCTCATGTGCTCAAGATGTTTAGATACATTGAGAGCCCTGAGGGTCTTGGTTTCCTTGGAGAAGGAAAGGGTAAAGCAAAGTTTGAGAAGAAGAAGAAATGTACCAAAAGGTTTGGTGCATGTGCATCTTTTTGTTCTCATGTGCTGAAACCCAACGGTGGTGTTGCAAATGTAGGAAATTGTTTCCGTTGTAACAAACCAGGCCATTAGAAGCGAAACTGCCCTGTTTACCTTGAAGAGGTAAAGAAGCAAAAGGGAAGTGAGACTTCCGCTTCAGGTATTTTGTTATAGAGACTTATATCTCTACCTCTGCCTCATGGGTATTAGATACCAGATATGGTTCTCACATTTGTAGAAATGTGTAGGAACTGAGAAAGAGTGGGAGATTGGCTAAGGATGAGATAGACCTACGCCCCATATTGGAACAAGAATTGCTACATTAGCCGTAGGGATTTTCTATCTATTCTTACATAGCATTTTGGTTTTATGACTATACAATTGCTATTATGTACCTACCATAAGCAGGAATTTGATTTCTGTGTCTTGTATGGACAAGAAAAGTTTTATTGAGAATAAAGAACAATTGTTGTTCTATTTATTTCAATGAAATTGATTATGATGGTGCATTTTTAACGATGGTTTGCATGTTCTAAAACTATAAACGTTAATATGAAGAAGGTTAGAATGAATGATTCTAGTGAAACTTATCTCTGGCATTGTCGTTTGGCCCATATAAACGAGACTCGTATTCCTAAACTCCATAAAGTTGGATTTTTAGACTCATTTGGTTTTGAATCATATGAGACATATGAGTCATGTTTGTTAGGCAAAATGACTAAGGCTTCCTTTACGGGTAAAGGTGAAGAGCCTCGGACTTGCTAGGTCTAATACATACTGATGTATGCGGACCTATGTCTACACAGGCTAGAGATGGTTTTCAATACTTCATTACATTTACTGATGACTTCAGTAGATACGGCTATGTGTATCTAATGAAACACAAGTCGGAATCCTTTGAAAAGTTCAAGGAATTTAAGAATGAAGTACAGAATCAGCTCAGGAAAAGTATTAAGATGCTTCAATCAGAACGTGGCGGTGGATACTTAGACCGAGAGTTTCTTGATCAACTAAAGAGTTGTGGTATAGTATCATAACTTACTCCACCAGGTACGCCTCATTGGAATGGTGTATCCGATAGGAGGAACTGAACCTTGTTAGACATGGTTCGTTTTATGATGAGTCAAGCTGACCTTCTATTTTCTTTTGGGGACATGCATTATTGAGTGCTGCATTTACACTTAACCGTGTTCCATCTAAATCGGTTAAAAAGACACCATATGAGATATGGACTGGGAAGCATCCCATTTTGTCTTTTATGAGGATTTGGGGTTGTGAGGCTTACGTAAGACGTGAAGCTTCGGATAAACTTGGCCCAAATTCCGAGAAGTGCCTATTTGTAGGTTACCCTAAGGAAACTAAAGGGTATAACTTCTATAATCCCACCGACCACAAAGTGTTTGTTATTCGGACTGCGATTTTTCTAGAAAGAGAGTTTATTTCTAGAGGAATCAGTGGGAGGAAAATAGAACTCGAAGAAGTTCGAGATCTAGAGACTGAGATGGAACAAGAACAGGAACCACAAAGTGTTGTGGACGAGAATCCTGTTCCTGTAACACATGGACCGCGTAGGTCGGATAGGATTCGGCATGAGCCCGAGAGATATNTCTCACCAGTTGCCATGGTTAAATCCATCCGGATTCTTTTGGCTATAGCCGCATACCATGATTATGAGATATGGCAAATGGATGTCAAAACCGCTTTCCTTAATGGAAAATTTTTGTGGATGTGTACTTGACACAACCTGAAGGTTTTGTCGATCCAGAGTATGCTAGTATGGTATGCAAGTTGCAAAGGTCCATTTGTAGACTAAGGCAAGCTTCTGGGAGTTGGAATCTTCGTTTTAGTGAAGTAATCAAAGAGTTTGGTTTCATTAAAAGTGAAGATGTTCCATGTGTTTACAAGAAGGTTAGTGGGAGCACTGTAGTTTTCTTGTTGTTATATGTTGACGACATTCTGCTCATTGGGAATGATATTCTGACACTACAGTCTGTAAAGACTTGGTTAGGAAAGAATTTCTCAATGAAGGACTTAGGAGAAGCTGCCTAAGTATTAGGTATAAAGATCTATAGAGGTAGATCCAAAAGGCTTTTCGGGCTAAGTCAGAGTACATATATTGACAAGGTGCTAAAGAGGTTTAGCATGCAAGATTTCAATAAGGTTTTCTTGCCCATGTCACATGGCATATCTCTCTCAAAGAGTCTATATCCTAGTATGACTAAGGTGAGAGAGTGGATAAGTTAGATCCCTTCTGCTTCTGCAATAGGATCTATCATATATGCCATGCTATGTACTAGACCGGATGTCGCTTATGCTTTGAGTGTCACAAGCAGATGCCAATCTGATCCCGGTGAAAGTCACTGGACAGCGGTTAAATATCCTTAAGTACTTAAGAAGTACTAAGGATGCATTCCTGGTTCACGGAAGCGTTGATGGGATTGTTGTAAAGTGTTACAAAGATGCTAGCTTCCAAACTAACAGGGATGATTTTATATCGCAATCAGTTTACGTGTTTTGTCTTGGATGTGGCACTGTTTGTTGGAAGAGTTCCAGGAAAGAAACAGTTGCCGACCCTACAACTGTGGCTGTACAAAGTTCCGTTTGAGAACTTTGTATCAGATCTTTTGACTAAGCCTCTCACGCAGCGGAAGCATGATGGTCATGCTAGATCCACATGTATGAGATATATGGATGATTGGCTTTAGTACAAGTGGGAGATTGTTAGTGTAATATGCCCAAAAGCCAATCATGGATGATTATTTGTAGTCATGTATACACATTAAGGTTATTCCAATAAGTATCGTTTATGAGATAAACGCTTGCACATACTTATAACCCTAGAATATTTCATATTCTTAAATGTTCCTAGTCGATTATTATTATGGATGGGTTGTAATAATAAATTAAGACTAGCGTATGTTGAGAATTTTATATGTGATATGAATTCTACATATGAGTACAAGTTAGAGAACTTGTAGACTGGACCGACCCACATAAGAACCCTACATGGAACGTTATATGTATGTCATTAGTGGTTCTTATAGATGTATTGTCCTCCGACCTGAGATCGTCAAGGTATCCAACATATGAGTCATGTACTTTGATATTATTCCTAGTCACCAGTAACTGGGTGGACATAAGGGTAATCATTGGGTATATGATGATTATGTAGTGGGTTTTGATTGATCAAGAGGGGATTCGTCGCTGGGTATATTGCCCATATAATAGCCTACCAAAGAACTATCTCAACTTGACAATTTACGTACCGGTACGAGCCTAATCCACTATACCACTATAGTGCCCATAGGCAAAATATGTCAAAACTCGGGGATCAAGAAACATAGATTAAACATATACGAGATTGACATATTCCATGTCTCGTGTTTGATCTTGATAATGGGATGAAAGGACGATGACATGTTCCGAGGCATATAGAATCAGTACTGATCTTGTCGTTCGGGTAGCAATGATGTGTTGCTAGACGCCGCTCTTTGTTTATAATTGTAAAATGGGATTTTACAATTATTGCCGGACGTTACAAGTTCCTACAGGGTCACACACATAGAACCATTGATTCGAGCAGTTGGTTGAACCGTGGTTGGACCATGGTTGGACCGGGTGTGGTTGGACCATGGTTGAACCAGGGTCGTTTTGGGACAATAATTAGCTGAATTATTGACCAGAGATCAGACCTTATGGTGTGTGTTGTGCTGGAAAGTTTACTGGAGGCATTATCATGTCTTGACATGATTAAGTGGGAGATGGGGCCAAGATGTTGGCCATTACTTCCACTAACCTATGTCTTCATTTGGCATGTGAATGATCTGATCATCTTCTTCCTCTCTTGGTGCTCTCTGAACGTTTTTGGAGTCTTGAGAGCCTTGAGAAAACACTCACCTTCAGCTTCTTCATTTTTTGTCAAAGAAAGAAGAACACAAACACCGCAAAGTTGTTGCTCCCGGTTTACTCTTGCTAGCACATCAGTCCGGGGGAGCTCGAGGCTTGACTCGTGTGATGATTCCAAGCCGGTCACGGTTCGTGTGGATACCGTAGAGGGGCGAGGCTTTTGTCTGGCTCTAGCTGATTCTGTTCTACAGTTGGGTGAAAGACCTCAACCGAACAAGGTATGTAAATTTTGTTATACGGTTTATGCATACTTCACTTGGTTCTTGGTCTGTTTCCCTTGCTTCCGCTGCTTGTTGTGCTTGGTATATGAATGTCATATAGCTTAGGGAAACTTACATAAACACCAACTCGCATACATGTATTCATGCATTTACACAAAGACAAAACACTGATTAATACAACTCAATAACAAATCAAGTCAAATACAAGTGCCAATGAAGATAATAAAGCCGAATACAAGTGTGAATGTAGATAATACAACTCAATACAACTCAATGCAAGTTTAGATGTCAATGGTAATACATGTGCGTCAATAACTCAATTATTATCACCTCCCAAGTTCTTGTCATACTTACAAGCTACCCTTTGGCTATGACTACAAAAGCTTGAGATTTATCCCTAATCATCTTGATCATGCAGCTTTGGATTTCTCAATATCCTAAAGAATTTCACAGAAGCAGCCTTTTCTAACTATAATATACATGCTAGTAGCTTTATCAATTGGTATACGTAAGGCCTGATCCTAGAAACTTAAACCCAGAAACAGAAGAGGATTTAAACATTTGGACAATGGATGGACTGTAACCTACTCCCTACTCGGAAGAGAGAAATGATGGGATACACGCCATAAACACATACACGCAGATAGGCCGCAACACATACACAAAGAGACCTCCTCAACCCTCAATCGCCCAACAAATATCAACCATGATTGCTAGGATACTACACTACGATAGACAGCGACATTAATTGAAACGAGGGAAAAAATCCAATAAAAAGCCACCCAATTACAGAGCCAAACGATCAACAACACAACGACATCGACTTACCCTTGACAGAGAAGGCCGCAATCCCGTCGAGCTCAGCTTGAATGAGCCTACAAGCACCAAATCGAAGCTCAATTAGGTGTATACTCAAAGAAAAAAAAGGATAATACGTCGGAAACATGTATTTAAACCGAATTGAAAAAGTAATTTCAAAATTAGGAATTAGGGTTTATGGGTTACGTATTGGGGGTTTTGATTTTGTGGTAGAAGATGATGGAAAAGAGACTGGGAAATGATGCAGAAGGGGAAGAACAGCGTTGGCCAAGACGATTTTTGGATGCAAACCACATCACAACGTCGATTTAGGGGAGAAGAAGAAGAAGAAGGAGGAGGAGCAGAGAGGGAGCGAAAAAATACCTGGGATGAGAGGAGAGAGAAGGTTGGAGCTCGACTGAATTGCAATGAACGGGAAAAGAGCATTTTATAGGGCCGGGGTATTTTTGTATTACAGGAAATTGGGCAGGTACACGCCCGTCCGAAAAAGTCAATCCCTATCCCGGCTTTTCAATCCCGCGCCTCGCGGGTGAGATTGAAAAGCGGGATTGAAGCCTTCTATCCCGGGTTCGTGGGATTCAATCCCACCCCGATCCCGACCCCGCCCAAATTTTTTCTTCAACCAACCGGTGAGAACGGGTTCAATCCCTACCCCGCGTCCCCAAACCCAGAAACCAAACGGGCACTTAGACACTGAGAGGAGACCCAAATAAAATAGAAACAAATGCTACATAGTAGAGATACATAAATTACACTTATGAGGATTGTCATAGAAGTGGAAACAAACAAGGTTAGAAACAGATTCGAAGTATCATGAAATGGAGGAATGGTGTCTTACTGGTTGTGATCTGTGAAAGTAAAGAAATAAGGTACTGAGAGGGAATGGAAAAGAAGAAAGAGAGACCTAAGCCAGACTAGCAGGCATTTTCTTGGAATGGAATGTAAGTCTTGCAGGTTATTAACATGCTCTCTGCGCATTATTTTCTCACTCAAACTGTTAATACAAAGCTTTTATATTCTGTTCCTTAAATTTTTCTATAGGCAAATTAAGATAAAGCTGGAATGCAGCATATCTCACAAATGAATTAATTACAGTAGTATTCTGCAAGACACACTTATAATTTTGTTAGGATATGAACTACAGCACAGAATATTGGAAGCAGGGAGCCCAGATCAAGGACAAAATTGGACCATTTAATTAATTTCGTACTATATATCCGATATCAATGAGGTAAAGTTTCCAAACAAAGCAAACCAATGAAATACATTTCCAACTTTCTGAAAACCAAGATCAAACAAAATCCTTAAAATTCATATCAAGAGATGTAACCCTCCCTCCCTTGAGGCTAAGTTATTTAATTGAGTAAAAGAATCACCCTGAATAAACTCTTTGAATGTTAACTCCAAAAATTTCAGCATCAGCAGAAGCTGTGTGGCTGTGAATGTGAGCCCCAATTTAAGCCCCACCAGAACCATACTTCTTTCCAAACACAATCATCTGGAGCTTGTCATACCCAGCAAGCACACCGGCCCCAGCAACTGCACGGAGGATGTTTGCACCAGCACCCTTAAACAGAGATTTCGCTCCCTCTTTCTTCAGGATCTGACTGAATGCGTCCATTGAGCTCTTGTACTTGACAGCTTCTCCGGATGTCATCATCATCCTTCTACGCACAGTGTCAATTGGGTAGGAAGCAAGACCGGCACCGTTGGTGATAACCCAACCAAGAGCAAAGCTAGCAAAGAAGCTGTCCTGGAATGGCCAAATGTACCGGAAAATAACAAGTAAAATGGTATTAGCTTTCCGGCTGGAAATAATAATGCATTTGATGCTGTCAAAAGAAAAGGAAGCACAATGAAAACATAACTCAATTCCCCTCATAAAATGAGAAATAATAACCCACTTACCTGCAGTTTTCCAGTGAGGACCACTGGCTTCAAAGAATCATACATGCCAAAATAGAGACCACGATACACAATGATGCCCACACATGAAATGTTAAATCCACGGTAAAGCCCAGCAACACCATCTGATTGCAAAGTCTTCTTGTACACATCAACCAAGCCGTTAAATTGCCTCTCCCCTCCTTTCTTTGCAGCCTTAGCGTCATTTGCAAGACGGGTACGAGCATAATCCAAAGAGTAAACAAAGAGTAGGGAAGAGGCACCGGCAGCTCCACCAGATGCCAGGTTACCAGCAAACCACTTCCAGTAACCATCGCGGTCCTTCCTGAAGTTGAAGAGCTTCTTGAAATAGTCCTTGAATGCAAAGTTCAAGGCCTAGGGAAAGAATTTCACAGACAAAATTTGTAAGCACATCCAAAAATTTAAAGAAAAGAAAATGGAGGAGCAGAAGGGATAATTTTTGTGCAGTAATATTAAATACCTGAGTGGGAAAGTAGCGGATGACATTGGCTGTGTTCCCTCTCCACAAAGAGACAACTCCTTCGTCTTTAATAGTTCGGCTGAAACAATCTCCAATGCCCTTATAGGGTTCAGAGAGTCTACCAGCCCTGATCATCTCATCCTGGTTTTGGATCAAGAGTTTAACACGTTCGATGGGAGCCGCAGCAGTTTTGGACACTGCTGCAGAAACACCACCCATAAGAAAATCAGTGGCAAAGGCAGAGAAACCTTTCTCTGATGGTGCTGGGACGAATACTGGTGACGCGGTTGATGCAACCAGTGACAGATCAGGCGTAAGATGGCATCTTCCAGTCATGGTGGCAGCCAGTAATCCTGCATTCGAATAATTTGAATATCCGGATTGCCTCTGAGGCACATGAATGGCCCCATATCGGTTCTGAACTCCTTGGGAAAGGATAGAATTGAGGTGGACCTGGCTGGCCACCTTCTGCATCACATTTGGTTGCTGAAGCCTGTCACCCATTTCCATTCACAGTAATAACCCCCTGTACCGAAACCACCATTACAAAAAAAGAAGAATGAGCTAGTTAGACGAAGAATCGACATGGTTTAAATGGCCAGCCACTTCTAGCTCCATCAAATCTTCAAATAGACACCAGGAACCAAACATTTGATACTGATTTATATAACTGAACATTACAGACAAATACAAGACTAGGAGGCGATGCAGAAGGGTGGATTCGAACCCGAAACTCACACCTCTTGCTCTTGCAGGACTACTGATGAGCTAGGTAACTATGGAGGCATTTGTCTTGACAAGATATATTTTCAACCAGGCAAGTGACCCCAAGTTAAAGAGACACAACCTCGACCCACACCACCAGCATCACAATTCCATAACTTTTAATTGAATGCGTATGCTAAGTGTTCATATATGTGAACCACCAACACTACTAAAGTTTTGTGCCAGAATCTGCCTACCATACTAATAAGTGACAGTACTAGCATAATAACAATCACAAAAGCCTTAAAATAAAAACCAAGTAACGAAAAAAAAATCACGTTATCCATGAATGATGAACGCTTGTTTAATGAAACACCTAATCCCCAGGCAAATCAGAAATACAGGAAAAATTGAAGCAGCATCTAGGCTTATAATACAACATATATGTGTGGATACAATTCCAACATTGGTAGATCTGAAATACATGTCAAAAGCAATGAAAATTCAGCAAACCCACAAATACTAATAGGAAAATTTTGTACTACATAATCAGGAATCGAAAGATCACCAGAAACGATAACTAAGATATGTGATCCGATGTATGATAATAAACTGGGACCATGGTAGTTAAGAAATGTAATCAACCAAGATGGAACCCAACTAACCTTTTTGTTTTTTTGTTTGTGTTTTTATTTCAGAGTAAAAAGAGCCTAAAAGGCAAGGAACAGGAAGAGATCAGAGAAACATGTGAGAGATGGGTTTTATAGAAAGGAAAGCAAAGAAAGAGAGATAAGGATCAGCATCAGCATCAGCATCAGCATCATCAAACCCCCTCCCCGAAATGTAAGCAGAACAACAACAACAAAAGCAGTTTGTTATTAGAAACAAAACAAAACACATCACATAGAGAGGCGAGGGATGCGCGGCTACTGACTAGTGACTAGAGAGAGAGAGACCAGTGTAACCCTTTCTTTGGTTGACGAGAGAAGTGAGGACATGGGTTTTGAACGGGCACTACTCCATATATATGGTTGGCGGGAATCATATATGGTAATTCTTGAAATGAAGGAAATTTTGCAATCTTTCTTTTTGCCCATATAATATATACCTAGAAAGAAAAAAATAAATTATTATCATCAAACAACGTTATAGCTTTTAGACAAAATAATAATAATTTTGAAAAATAGAAATATTTATTGTTTTGGTTTTATTTAAATCCAAACTCGAGACCTTTAGTCCTGGAAATGACTACAATTCTGCTTGAGCAACAAGTAGAAAAAAAAAAAAAGCAAAATATTTTGTTGAATGATATATATTTTTTAAATGGTCTTAATTATTTGTGGAGAATCATTGAACGTTCCGATTTCGGAGAAATCTCTGTGTCTTTCACTCTTTTTATTTTTATTTTTATTTTTATTTTTTTTTTGTTATCGTCTATTCTTGAGTTGGAAATCATATCCTTGACTAACGTATGCAAATTTCGCTTGATTTTGCTTCCATCGACAATTAGGTGAGGTGTAAATTATCATTGTTTAGCAGTTGCCTTTTTAAAATATGATTTGGTGAGTTGAACTTGAACCCAATATAACTTTGCAATGAATCAGATGCATCTCCTTTTTCTTAGGATGAGAAGAGACGCGCTGGAAGGGGAAACGATAATTGCTACCAAATCTTGCTATTTTTCTATTATTATTTTTGAGGAATACCAAATCTTGCTAATTTACATGTTCCCGATGTGAGATGACACTTTCCATATAGACTAACTCACTTCCCGTGGGTTCCACGGGCTTGTATTAATTTTTTGAAAAAATTTAACATTTTAACTACTATTTCTAGGCATTTATTATGTAATATTAAAAAAATTTGTATATAATTTGTTTCCAAATTATACATTTTTATCAATTTTTATATTTTTTCATATAGATCGGGAAAATAAATAAAAATTATTAAAATATAAATTAGAATACAAATAAGAAAAATAAATAAAATAAACTAGTTAATAATAATATAAATAATAACTAATTTTTTAAACTTAAACATGCATTGTTGGCCCCTAAAACAAAAAACATATTAAACAATCGAAAAAAAAGTTCAAAAAAATTAACTAATAAAAAATGAAAAATAAAAAATATAAGAGAGTAATTTTTAAAACATAAATCAGTAAATGAATAAAAATATTATTATAAAAAATTAAAACAGAAAAATATAATATAGATCAGAAAAATAAATTCTAACCTAATAAATAATAATATAAAAATAATTAATTTTGCAAAGTTAAACATGGATCATTGAGCCAAAAAACAACAAAAATATTAAACAACAGAAGTAAAAATCAATAGTGTTAATGAAGGATAACAAAAAGTATAAAAAACTTAAGAGACTAATTTTAAAGAAATATAAATCAGGAAAATAAATAAAAAAATATTATTATGCAGAAAAAAATTAAGTTAGGAAATAGAATATAAATAAGGAAAATAAATAAAATAAATTATTTAATAAACATATAAATAATACTTAATTTTCTATATTTAAACATATATCAATAAGTCCCAAAACAAAAAAATATATTAAACGATAAAAAAATAAAATAATTAATTAATAATAAACAAAAAAAATAATAAGGTAATTTATAAAAATAAAAATCAGGAAAAAAATAAAAAAATATTATTACGAAGAGAGAACATTAAAATAGAAAATATAAAAAAATTAGAAATAAAATAAAATAAAATACTGAATAGTAATATAATTAATAATAAATTTTGTAAATTTATACCTGCATCATTTATTGATCCATGTTTGGACCTATATAATTGACCCCTAAATAAAAAATATTTAACATATAATAAAAAATTATTAGAATTAATTAATAATAAAAAAACATAAAAAAACATAAAATTTGTCATTTTTAAAATAAAAAACATAAAAATAAATAGAAAAATCTATTATTATGAATAAAAACATTAATACTAAAAATAGAATATAAATTAGGAAAATGGATAAAAAAATTAATAATAATTAATTTTATAATTTAAACATACATAATTGAGTCCTAAAATAAAAATTAAAAAATAACAGAAAATAATTAAAAAATATATAAAAAATAAAAGGGACCACAAAAAATATTATATAAAATAATAATATAAAGAATAATTAATTTATGAAATAAAAAATTAACAAATTAAAAGACATGAAAAATTAAACATACCTTTGCATCAATTAAACTCATATCTATGCTAATAAAGAGATACTATAATTTTATTTAAGGATTCCTACAATCTCGAAACTCTAAATTGATTTTTCCATAAATCATTGTTAGGAGTCAATTCATCCAAAGCTTTAATATACATTTTCCTGCACAAACAAAAAATATAAAAATAATTAAAATAGATTGGGAAAATAAAAAGAATATAAAAACAAATAGGATGTTTAATTATGAGAGACAAAATAACTTTAATATTATATCAACGTTCATACATATGCAAATAGAAACAAAACAAAGAAGGAAGTAGAGAGAATGAGTGAATTATAGAGAAACTGTATTAGACACAGGCAAAGACAGAGACTATTATTTCACATACACAAACAAAGACTGTATCTGTATTCATAGAGAGATGATGCATGATAAAAAGAACAAAAATGATTAAAGGTTAGTTGAGTATAATATAATTCTTATCAGATAACAATAATAGAGTAAATCTCATAATATATATATAACAATCTCTGCGTGTGAATTTTCTTTTGACCAATTTGGGTGTGACTGGAATTCTTTTTAAAAGAATATAATTAAGATCATATTCCTCAATTTAAATAAAAGGAGTTTTATCCTTATCTTTATTGATTAGAAACTCTAGTTATCAGTTTAATAGAAAAAATATATATAATTTTGCGTCTGAATTTACATTTGAACAATTTGAGTGTGAGGTTACTCTGAGAAAATTATGTTTGTCATTATGGCCAATCAGGTTACACCAACAACTCTCCAGATGGCAATAAAAAAAGAGTCCAAAGCCTTCACATGGCAATAAAGCAAGACTCCAAAAATCCTATGTGTCAAAACCTGGTGAGGGATACAGTATATATAATAGATTTCGTGGCATTAGTTGATGATAAAGTATAGGACCCTTCATTCAAAAAATTAATAGGTAAAAAATATAAGTGGAAAAATAGTTTAAAAGAATTTATTCTTAAAGAAAAAATTAAAAAGAGAAACATACTCTGAAATATTTTGCACAATAAAGATGTAAAAGTCACATCATAAGGACCAGTTTCATCATTTAAGAATTTCTCAGAAAACATTTCTGCTTGAACTCCCCACAAAGTAACTTGATACTTATCATTCATGAAATGTGATTAACAAAAAAAATATTTAAAAAAATATTTAAAAGAAAATGAAGTCAAAGAAAATGACAAACTATCTTACTCTGAAATTATGATTTCAGCGGAATGCTTCTTTAGTGTTGCATTGGTTGATGCTATTAATTCCAAAGAACCGAGAGAGACCAATATACCAACAACATCTTAATAAAAAATGGAAGGGAAAAATTAGAGCCAAATAAAATTTTAGATATGAATAGTTAAAAAAAAGATATAATCAAACCTGATAAGTAAAGAGTCTTGTTGCATCTTTCTATAATTATATTTTGGTCAACAAAATCAAACAAATGCATAGGGATATTTGTTATTTCTCCTTTTACTTGTTCAATTTTTGTTGACCCAAAAAACTGAAGTTTATATTGGTGCTTTACAGGCCGGTATTGGTTGGTTTCTTTGACCACCTTGAAATTTGAGATTTTGTAAACCAATCCCTCACGCAATTTGGACCGAAAATGTTGTATAAAGATTTTCTTTATTACAGCATGTATCATTGAACCCTGGAAACACAAAAAAATGAAAAAGAAAAAAGAAACAGAGAAAAATGTTATAAAAAATATTAATGTAAAAAATCACAATGCAAAAAAAAGTAAATTAATTTTTAAGTGGCATGTAATATTTTTTATTTTAATACTTACACTACTTAATATTTAATTTTTAATATCAAATAAAATCTCATATATTCTAGAAAAATTAGAAAACTATCACAATGGAAGAAAAAATATATTATAAACCTGAAAAAAACACAATGCCAAAAAAATAAATTAGGAAAATAATGAACAAATCTGGAATATTTAAAAAACAAACACAATGCCAAAAAAATTAAAACATGAAAGTAATAAATAATTATGGAAAATTTTTAACACAAAAACAATAACATGAAAAAAAAAAGAGAAAATATTATATTATTCTGAAAAAAACAAATGCAAAGATAGGTAATATTATCACGATTTTTTTTTTGAAAATATTCAACAAAATTAAAAAAAAAAACAATGCCAAAGAATAGAAATATAAAATAATATTCTGGAAAAAAACTAACACAATGTACAACAAACAGGAAAATAATATTTAATTCAAAAAAATTGAAAAAAATTAAACTAATGCAATGTAAAAGAAAAAGAAAAAAAATTAAATTCAGGAAAATTAAAAAAAAATCAACATAATACCAAAAAATTGGAAAATAATATATAATACTGGAAAAAAACAAATGTATTGGAAGGGGCATGCAATATTTGTTATTTTAATACTTACACTACTTAATATTTAATTTTTAATATCAAATAAAACCTCATATATTCTAGGAAAATTAGAAAACTATCACAATAGAAGGAAAATATATATTATAAACCTGAAAAAAATACAATGCCAAAAAATAAAGTAGGAAAATAATGAACAAATCTGGAATATGTTAAAAACAAATACAATGCCAAAAAAATTAAAGCATGAAAGTAATAAATAATTATGGAAAATTTGTAACAAAAAAACAATAAAATGAAAAAAAAGAGAAAATATTATATTATTCTGAAAAAAACAAATGCAATGATAGGTAATATTAACATGATTTTGTTTTTGAAAATATTCAACAAAATTGTTTAAAAAAATGCCAAAGAATAGAAATATAACATAATATTCTGGGAAAAAACTAACACAATGTATAACAAATAGGAAAATAATATTTAATTCAAGAAAATTAGCAAAAATTAAACTAATGCAATGTAAAAGAAAAAGAAAAAAATAAAATTCAGGAAAATTAAAAAAACCAACATAATACCAAAAAATTAGAAAATAATATATAATACTGGAAAAAAACAAATGTAATGGAAAGGGAAAAAATATATATTATAATTGAGGAAAAGAACAAATAAAATAAAAACAAAAAATATAAAATGTAAATAATACTGAAAAATTTAGATAGACTAATATAATGTAAAGGAAATATAATAAAAATAAAAAAATACAATGGAAATTATTATTGCCGTCATTTTTTTTTATAAAAATTTCGTGAAAATTAAATAATAGTGGAAAAAATAAAAACAAATAAGCATACCTTTGAATCAATCAGAACCAAATCTAAATGATAAGAAGATTTTGTAATTTGGTATTCAAAGACTCCCACATCCTTGAAACCCTAACTTGAATTATCCATGAATCCTTGTGAGGGGTCAATTCATCCAATGTATGAATATTCATTCTCCTGAAAAAAATAATATATTATACAAATTTAAATATAAAATTAAAGTGTAACACAAAAAAAGTATTTTCTTTTATATAAATTCTTAAAAATATTAATACTTACTAAAATACATACTAAAAGAAAGAAAAAAAAGGAAACTGAAAAACAAAAAACTAACACAGGAAAATAATATTTAATTCAAGGAAATTGGAAGAAATTAACACAATGCCAAAAAAATGGAAAAAAATATAGAATACTGGATAATTTTTAAAAACTAATGCAATGTAAAAGAAAATAGGAAAAAATATTGGTAAGAAAATACTGGAAGAGAAAAATAATGCCAAAAAATGGAAAATAATATAAAATACTGGTAAGAAAAACAAATGCAATGGAAGAGAAAAATAATAGAATAGAAATGAGGGGGGAAAAACAAATACAATACAAATAGAAAATAAAAAAATGAAATTAAAATTTTCACAGACATAAATACTTAAAAATCAAAGTAGAATAGAAAAGAAAGTGTAAAGAAACTGTAAAACACAGAAACTGTATCCGAATTTCATTGTACTGACATCTGAATTTCCTCTGTGTGTTTTCAATTTTTTGTTTCTCAAAAGAAACCATAAGAGACACACAAAATTTTAAAACAAAATAGACAAAATAAAATTGTAAAGAAACTGTAAAATATAGGAACTGTATCCGGATTTCATTGTACTGACATTCGGATTTCTCAGTGTGTTTTCATTTCTTTGTTTCTGAAAAGAAACAGTATGAGCAGAAACTTAAAAAACAAAAAAGAATTGTAAAGAAACTGTAAAACACAGAAACTGTATCCGTACATCAATGTACTAACATCCGAATTTCTCTGTGTGATTATACTTTTTTGTTTCTTTAAAGAAACTGTATTAGATACAAGAACTTAAAAACCAAAATAGTATTGTATACAGAACAAAAAAAAAGAATAAGATTAGTACGTGAAACACCCTGACCTAAATTCACCCGTCTAACAGTAATTACAGCAAACAGAACCTCCACGTGGCCAACATATCATAAAAGCAAGAACACATATCTGTAAAATGATAAATAGACAATCAAAATCACAATTACGTCACCTTATGGGAACATCAACATTTGCACAGCGGAAGCATTTCTAGACATTCAGTAACATTTTATATGCAAGACACAATGCATGCTATTGGATCCGAGTTTTGTCCGGGGTGACGCCACAGCCGCCGGTATGCAAACCTAACCTGCAGGAACTGTGTGAGGGGTGAGACCAACCACTGTCTCACCGATAAACAAATAAACAACAGTATACATACAACCGCAAATACACCCAAGCCAACACAGAATACAATAGAAGAACAGCAAGCACAAACATAGTATCAGTATCAACATACCTGTACTAACTATACGTCCGACTTCTCATGGTTAGGCTAATCTCATAAACTCACCGACATATGACAATAGACTTACCAATTCATTATTAGGGCCCTGCCACGTAACAAGTAATGGCCGTGCCTGGTAGCCAGGTTAGCTAACCCCAGGGTACTCCCCGTTAATCCACAAATATCACAAATCATATCACAAATAACCGAGTCCCGCAGTCCTCGGCGGAAGTCCCGCAGTCCTTCCTATAACAAATCAACTGAGTCCCGCAGTCCTCAGCCGGGAGTCCACGCAGTCCTCCCTATCATATCACAAATCACAGGGCGACTACCATCTGGCCGTACCAATACCTGTCACGTGACAACCTAGATGTCTAGATGTTATTACCACTGTTTATTATTATTTCTTATTCCACTGTCCAACAGTAACTCATCATATTCACGTTCCCGAGCAGGCTCTCAGCCTCACAGCTCCTCTGGGAACCCAATCACAATATCAGAATACCGGGTCACTGTCACTATTAACTCAATATCTCGTATCTCTTATGGTCATCACAATATTCACATCCACATCACAAGTTCACTAATCAATCACAGCAGTCCTCAAACACATAGCAGTAATCACAACAGTGGCCAGCAATAACATGATAAGCACGGCAAGAAAACATATAAAAGAAAACGATCAATCAAACAAACGGGGTATCACGGGCAGCATACCGAAGTTTATAAGTTTATATTCTCACCTGATACTCCTTAGAAGCCGATAGAAGCCGATATCTGGTTAAGCCTCGATATCCCTATATTAATAACATCCACAATCACTTATGATGCACAAACAATAATGATCATGCACGATGCCGGTTTTAACATTTATTAAACGACTTGTCTTACTCCGTATCCATTTTTATTATTTCCTTAATTTCTTATGAAATCAATCTTTCCAATTACTTGGAAATGAACCGGTTATATGTCCTTAACCGATCTACTAGTCATACGTAATTTTTAAGTTACGACTAAAATCGTGCATTCAAGCCGATATCCCGGCTCTTAGCCTTTCGTTGATAAGAAAAGATAATACTAATATAAACATTAAAATACAAAATATACATATATACTCGTATGAATATTTGTATATAAGATAATTCATATATAGTCATATTTATATATTTATACTAGATGATTCACATATAACCATAAACCAAATTTATAACTCAATTTATTATAGAATAAAAACATAAATAAAATTAATTAAATAAGAAGCATGAATTAAATAAATAAGGCATAAATTGAATAAAAACATAACATAACTAAATAATTAGATAAAGCATAAGTTAAATTATTAAAATCATAGGTTATTATTATTAATTAGCCGTTTCATTAATTGTCGTTTTAACGTCTGTGTCGTTTAATATTGTTCGGGTTTGTTAACGTGGCTCGGGATGGTCCGTTAGATGCATAAGAGTCCAAGGCTCGGGTTTTACCCTTCAGTCCATTCCCGGTTCGTCGGAAAATTCCCGGGACTGCCGGAACCTCGCCGGATTCCGGCCAAGCACTGTTCACGCGGATCCCAACATTGTCAACACGCGGAGATACTGTTCGACTACCTCCTTGCTACTGCCCACTGTTCAACACTACCGATTCTGCCTTCAAACCACCGTGTCTAACACCACACGACGGCGTCCACAGTACCCAACATTACCAACCATGTCCACAATAGTGCCATCAACACCATAGCAACCAATCCGAACGTCCCACCTCCACAGCAACATCCAAACACATACCCACAACAATCAAAGGCAACCCACACCCAATCAATCGAGCAGATCCGCAACCAAAGCACAAAGCCACAATCAAGACACGATTAGTTCAAAAAACACACCAATCGGTTAAAGAAGACGAGATAGGGTGAAAGGAAGAGGAAGAATTGCCACTGATTCTTACCTATTTCTACGTTGTCGGTAACGAAGGCAGAAGTGAAGGTGGCGGTGGCTCTTTGCTGCGATAGGGAGGGAAGGCGATGGCTACGGTTGCGGCGGCGGTCACGGCTTGGGAACCAATTGGCAGTGACGGCGAAGGGAAGAGGAAGATGGGGAGGAGATGGCCGTGGGCGGCGCGTCGCGAGTTGTTGCAGTGGAGGACGGCGCGGCGACGGCAGCAACGAAGGAGAAGAGAGGAGCAGTGGCGACAGGCGGCTCGAGCTCGGACCTCCGGTGATGGCGGCGCTTCCTGGACTTGCTGGTGGTCGCAAGCAGAGGTAGAGGTTAGAGGGAAGGAGGCGGCGCGTGAGGTGATGGTGAGTTGAGGGAGAGGCGTCGGCGGCGAACACACGGTGGAGGAGGCGGTGGAGACGAATCGAAGAGGATGAAGTTGGGGGGAAGAGGGCGTGGCTGCGTCGATCGTGTGCGAGGAGGACGGAAGAAGAAGGCGGCTTGTTGCAGGGGCGCCGGCGCGGTGGATTTGAGGAGGAAGAAGAGAAAAATTGGGGGCGGCGGTCGGTGGTATAGGTGGGGGAGGAAAGGAAGAAGGAGGAAGGAGATGGGTGTATGAGGGGTGTGAGGAATCGGAAGAGATGAGGGAAAAATGAAGAAGAGAAAGAGGAAAGAAGACAAAGAAAAAAAATCAGGGAAGAAAGGATGGGGGAGGGGCCTGCGTGAAGAAAAGATGGGAAAAGAGAAAAGAAGAAAAGAAAGAAAAAAGAGAAGAAAGTGGGCACATAACGACGTGTTGTCGGGCAAGGAATTGTGCCCTGCCGACACACAAAACGACGTCGTTTTGGACGTCCTCAAGCCATACTCAACAGCCTTGGTCAAAACGCAGCCTGATTTGTGTTTTATGTTTTGGTTTCACCAAAACTACGTCGTATCAATCGAAACTACACCAAAACTTGTGTTTTGACACTAACTTAACCTTTGTAACATGTAAACACAATCTAACAATTATTCTTTTATAAGATTTCAAAATAGATAACCAAAGATTAATTATTAATGTCATGGGAGTGAAAGATGAAATTTTCTTTCTAAATTATAATTAGTAAATTGTTGCAACATAATTATCATAGCAAAATAATAATATATTAATATTGCAATTAGTGTTTGATTAGAATTTAACAATAATAATGATAATATCTATAATTTTGAGAGTAGTAAAAATAATAGTAAAGATAGTGAAAATTGACTTGGACTGGTAAAATTCTTGATTAACCGCGGTAAAGTTTATTAACCACCGTAAAAGTAAAAACAGCTTGGTAAAAATCACGGAAATTTTACTCGGGTCGTTACAATCTACCCACCTTAAAAAGAATTTCATCCCCGAAATTCCGTGTCTTATCCGTGGGTCCTACCACGATAAGCTTCTGGTACACTCCACCAGGTGTCCGAACTCAACGTGATATGTCGCTTATACCCTTACACGACATCTCATCTTCTATAAAAACCGAACCTCATGGCTGGCAACCCACACACAGCCATGGACTCTCCACTGAGAACAAGAACAACTTCAGACTCGGAGGACAACAGCTACATCGGTGGCAGAGCTTTCCAAACAAGCTCCGATGAAGAGGAACCTCCGAAGAAGCGCTTAAGACGAACATCATCGGCCTCAAGGAGCACATGGTCGTTTCCCCAAAACGACGGAAGAAGCGTGCCGGCAAGAAGGCTGAAGATCGCAAGGGCAAGGCGGTAGCTGAGAGCAGCACACCGCAGCAGAAGTTGACACAACTGAACTTCTCGCTGAAGAAGATCAGCTCGGCGGTAGCACAGATAGAACTGGCGTGCATGGAGCTCTTCCCTCACATGGAAAATGCCAAGAAGATTGTAAAAGATCTAGAGAAGCAAGTAACTCCATAGAGAGTACTTCTTCTCCGATGTAAACCTTTTAAAATAAATAAAATAATTTCCTTTTAAATCAAAAATCTCTTGTATTATAAAATCTCATGTTAAACGGAAATAAAATATCTCAAAGTAAAATAGAAATCAATAATAAGAATATAAAATCAAAAATGAGAAAATTAAAAGCAAACTCGTTAAACAAAATCAAAACAAAAGAAATTAAAATTAAACACGTTTTCATGATCGTGCTCGTATCGGACGTAAACATCCTCGAATCACGAAACGTAACACGTACAGCTAACGGTGACGTCGGTTCCCACGTGAAAAGACAACCGTTAACACGCACAGTGATGATCACGGGAACGTCCTGTGTCCCTCGAAAGAAACGTTACCCACTTGTGCAAAAATTCCGCATGAGCCAAAACGTCTGTCGAATCTTGTATCTCTCCACGTTGTCCGAACAGCTGTGAGCTTGTCGCACATGCGCTCTACTCGAGATACGGTCCCATCCGTCTAGCCACAACGATCACGGATGCTTGTGATAAAAGATGCAAGAAAAGATAACAAGACCGTAGAAAGATAAGACAAGGTAGCCAGAGCGAAGAAAATTAAGAGATGCAAAAAAAAAATGAAAAACTCTGGCACGGTAATCCGAAAAACGCGTAAAGCAATAAATGCAAGCAACGGTAAATTCAAAAACAAAATCTTGAAAATCAGAAACGGTAATCACTCTCCCCGTAAGAGTATAAAAGAAGGAGCGGTGAGGGGTAAATCACCAAAAGCATTAAAGCAACAAAACTCTCAGAGAAAACAAAACCACAACGTTCCAAAACAAAATCCCACACGTTCCATTCACGATGCCTGCTCCATCTTCAGTCTTCTTCGTCGAAGGTGCGAATCTCGGCAGGAGAAACCGTCTCCAGCATGGTCAATGAGCGTGCTGAAGAACTATCGAACGAGCTCGGTAGAATGCCCCGACTGGTCTTTGTCGACGAGCTCTACTCATCGCGGTTCTTCGTCACTCCAATGGAAAAGGTGTTCTTCCTAGAGGATCGCGGCACTCTGAGGACATCCTACTACGGATCAGCCAACTCCGTGATGTTCTTTATCTCGGATAGGCAACAGGAGTTCAACTTGGAGTCCACTTGCCAAACTGTGGAGCAAGGCGCTTACTACCAGCTCGCAATGACAGCCCAGAGCATACCCAGAATGACTCGGCTACCTCCAACCTGGCCAAAGGTACGGCTACTGGTGTGGAACTGCAGAGGAGTGGCAAGACGTGCACAGGAGTTCTCTCGTACTTTGAGGGATCTGAAGAACCAGTACAAGCCGAACATGGTTCTTCTGACGGAGACGCAGTGGCAACCACGAGACGATCACGGTCTGATTCCACTCCGATTCCCTCAAGCTAACCGGTTCGAGATTCCTGGCCAGCGCGATAGAGGCGGCATGTGGTTCTCATGGAGCGATAGGGTCACGGTCAATGTCAACAGTGATGCAAACAGCTTCCGTGTCAACGTCGTTGCGAACCGTTAATTGTATTTTTATTTTTATAAAATATCAAGAATCAATGTAATATTTCCCTTTTAATATAATATGAAATATCCATGTAATATTTCTGTTTGTACTCAAAATCTTAGCAATATTAGTAATATTTACATTTTCACTAATTAATGGCATCATTTACCTCATGTATGAATGTTCTCCGACAGCTGGCGTTCCTTGACCGGATCCGTGATGCACTATCTAAATGATATAAATGCAAAATGATAAACATATGGAGCGAGCTATGCACAACAAACAAGCAAAACAATCACCCAAGGACCTACAGCCCGCTCCGCTACCAAAATGAAACACCCTGACCTAAATTCACCCGTCTAACAGTAATTACAGCAAACAGAACCTCCACGTGGCCAACATATCATAAAAGCAAGAACACATATCAGTAAAATGATAAATAGACAATCAAAATCACAATTACGTCACCTTATGGGAACATCAACATTTGCACAGCGGAAGCATTTCTAGACATTCAGTAACATTTTATATGCAAGACACAATGCATGCTATTGGATCCGAGTTTTGTCCGGGGTGACGCCACAGCCGCCGGTATGCAAACCTAACCTGCAGGAACTGTGTGAGGGGTGAGACCAACCACTGTCTCACCGATAAACAAATAAACAACAGTATACATACAACCGCAAATACACCCAAGCCAACACAGAATACAATAGAAGAACAGCAAGCACAAACATAGTATCAGTATCAACATACCTGTACTAACTACACGTCCGACTTCTCATGGTTAGGCTAATCTCATAAACTCACCGACATATGACAATAGACTTACCAATTCATTATTAGGGCCCTGCCACGTAACAAGTAATGGCCGTGCCTGGTAGCCAGGTTAGCTAACCCCAGGGTACTCCCCTTTAATCCACAAATATCACAAATCATATCACAAATAACCGAGTCCCGCAGTCCTCGGCGGAAGTCCCGCAGTCCTTCCTATAACAAATCAACTGAGTCCCGCAGTCCTCAGCCGGGAGTCCACGCAGTCCTCCCTATCATATCACAAATCACAGGGCGACTACCATCTGGCCGTACCAATACCTGTCACGTGACAACCTAGATGTCTAGATGTTATTACCACTGTTTATTATTATTTCTTATTCCACTGTCCAACAGTAACTCATCATATTCACGTTCCCGAGCAGGCTCTCAGCCTCACAGCTCCTCTGGGAACCCAATCACAATATCAGAATACCGGGTCACTGTCACTATTAACTCAATATCTCGTATCTCTTATGGTCATCACAATATTCACATCCACATCACAAGTTCACTAATCAATCACAGCAGTCCTCAAACACATAGCAGTAATCACAACAGTGGCCAGCAATAACATGATAAGCACGGCAAGAAAACATATAAAAGAAAACGATCAATCAAACAAACGGGGTATCACGGGCAGCATACCGAAGTTTATAAGTTTATATTCTCACCTGATACTCCTTAGAAGCCGATAGAAGCCGATATCTGGTTAAGCCTCGATATCCCTATATTAATAACATCCACAATCACTTATGATGCACAAACAATAATGATCATGCACGATGCCGGTTTTAACATTTATTAAACGACTTGTCTTACTCCGTATCCATTTTTATTATTTCCTTAATTTCTTATGAAATCAATCTTTCCAATTACTTGGAAATGAACCGGTTATATGTCCTTAACCGATCTACTAGTCATACGTAATTTTTAAGTTACGACTAAAATCGTGCATTCAAGCCGATATCCCGGCTCTTAGCCTTTCGTTGATAAGAAAAGATAATACTAATATAAACATTAAAATACAAAATATACATATATACTCGTATGAATACTTGTATATAAGATAATTCATATATAGTCATATTTATATATTTATACTAGATGATTCACATATAACCATAAACCAAATTTATAACTCAATTTATTATAGAATAAAAACATAAATAAAATTAATTAAATAAGTAGCATGAATTAAATAAATAAGGCATAAATTGAATAAAAACATAACATAACTAAATAATTAGATAAAGCATAAGTTAAATTATTAAAATCATAGGTTATTATTATTAATTAGCCGTTTCATTAATTGTCGTTTTAACGTCTGTGTCGTTTAATATTGTTCGGGTTTGTTAACGTGGCTCGGGATGGTCCGTTAGATGCATAAGAGTCCAAGGCTCGGGTTTTACCCTTCAGTCCATTCCCGGTTCGTCGGAAAATTCCCGGGACTGCCGGAACCTCGCCGGATTCCGGCCAAGCACTGTTCACGCGGATCCCAACATTGTCAACACGCGGAGATACTGTTCGACTACCTCCTTGCTACTGCCCACTGTTCAACACTACTGATTCTGCCTTCAAACCACCATGTCTAACACCACACGACGGCGTCCACAGTACCCAACATTACCACCCATGTCCACAATAGTTCCATCAACACCATAGCAACCAATCCGAACGTCCCACCTCCACAGCAACATCCAAACACATACCCGCAACAATCAAAGGCAACCCACACCCAATCAATCGAGCAGATCCGCAACCAAAGCACAAAGCCACAATCAAGACACGATTAGTTCAAAAAACACACCAATCGGTTAAAGAAGACGAGATAGGGTGAAAGGAAGAGGAAGAATTGCCACTGATTCTTACCTATTTCTACGTTGTCGGTAACGAAGGCAGAAGTGAAGGTGGCGGTGGCTCTTTGCTGCGATAGGGAGGGAAGGCGATGGCTACGGTTGCGGCGGCGGTCACGGCTTGGGAACCAATTGGCAGTGACGGCGAAGGGAAGAGGAAGATGGGGAGGAGATGGCCGTGGGCGGCGCGTCGCGAGTTGTTGCAGTGGAGGACGGCGCGGCGACGGCAGCAACGAAGGAAAAGAGAGGAGCAGCGGCGACAGGCGGCTCGAGCTCGGACCTCCGGTGATGGCGGCGCTTCCTGGACTTGCTGGTGGTCGCAAGCAGAGGTAGAGGTTAGAGGGAAGGAGGCGGCGCGTGAGGTGATGGTGAGTTGAGGGAGAGGCGTCGGCGGCGAACACACGGTGGAGGAGGCGGTGGAGACGAATCGAAGAGGATGAAGTTGGGGGGAAGAGGGCGTGGCTGCGTCGGTCGTGTGCGAGGAGGACGGAAGAAGAAGGCGGCTTGTTGCAGGGGCGCCGGCGCGGTGGATTTGAGGAGGAAGAAGAGAAAAATTGGGGGCGGCGGTCGGTGGTTTAGGTGGGGGAGGAAAGGAAGAAGGAGGAAGGAGATGGGTGTATGAGGGGTGTGAGGAATCGGAAGAGATGAGGGAAAAATGAAGAAGAGAAAGAGGAAAGAAGACAAAGAAAAAAAATCAGGGAAGAAAGGATGAGGGAGGGGCCGGCGTGAAGAAAAGATGGGAAAAGAGAAAAGAAGAAAAGAAAGAAAAAAGAGTAGAAAGTGGGCACATAACGACGTGTTGTCGGGCAAGGAATTGTGCCCTGCCGACACACAAAACGACGTCGTTTTGGACGTCCTCAAGCCATACTCAACAGCCTTGGTCAAAACGCAGCCTGATTTGTGTTTTATGTTTTGGTTTCACCAAAACTACGTCGTATCAATCGAAACTACACCAAAACTTGTGTTTTGACACTAACTTAACCTTTGTAACATGTAAACACAATCTAACAATTATTCTTTTATAAGATTTCAAAATAAATAACCAAAGATTAATTATTAATGTCATGGGAATGAAAGATGAAATTTTCTTTCTAAATTATAATTAGTAAATTGTTGCAACATAATTATCATAGCAAAATAATAATATATTAATATTACAATTAGTGTTTGATTAGAATTTAACAATAATAATGATAATATCTATAATTTTGAGAGTAGTAAAAATAATAGTAAAGATAGTGAAAATTGACTTGGACTGGTAAAATTCTTGATTAACCGCGGTAAAGTTTATTAACCACCGTAAAAGTAAAAACAGCTTGGTAAAAATCACGGAAATTTTACTCGGGTCGTTACAGTACGTACTGCAAGCTAAAAAAAGTAGGAAAACAGAGAAGAATAAATGGAAAGGAAACAGTATCAAAAACAAAACCTGTATAAATGGAGAGGAAACAGTATCAAAAACAAAACCTGTACCTGTATTTATAAATATTTAGAGATAAGAGTTTAATAATTATCAATTAAATTTATTTGTTAAAAAATCGGAACAAAATAAATGGGCTAAAGTTTTTTTTTAATCTGATCTCATGGAGAGTTTAACTTTTTTTAATCTGATCCAGGAGGGTTTAACTTCTTTTTAATCTAATCTCAGTATCTTTTAAATGGTACAAATTTAGTTTTGGATGAATTGTTTCGGAACAAAATCAAAGTGTAGTATAATTAGGATTGTATCATTAAAAAAAAAAAATCTGATGGTGGAGAGTACTAATCTTGCTAAAAAAACCGCACAAAATTAGCTTTGGATGAATTAGGACTGTATCATTAAAAAAACAATTCTATGGTGGAGATTACTAATCTTGCTAAAAAAAAACCGTACAAATTTAGCTTTGGATGAATTGTTTTACTAATTTATTTTCCATTGTTCTGATGAATACTACTCTACTCAGTACCGTATTGAAGAACAGAGGAAAGAAAAAGGAAGTGAACCGACACGCAAGGGAAGGGAGGAGTAAGTTTCTGATAATTTATTTTTAAAAAAAAAAAAACCGGAACAAAATCAATGAGTTGGTTTTTACCCATACTCTGATTGGGATAATTATGAAAATTTTTCTTTAAAAAATCAGAACAAAATGAATGAGTAACTCATCTTGCTAAAAGTGTAGTATAATTAAGACTGTATGATTAAAAAAAAATCTGATTGTGGAGAGTACTAATCTTGCTAAAAAAAACCGTACAAAATTAGCTTTGGATGAATTAGGACTGTATCATTAAAAAAAAATTCTATGGTGGAGAGTACTAATCTTGCTACAAAAAAGGGAAATTTTAGCTTTGGATGAATTGTTTTACTAATTTATTTTCAAAATTGCTAATCATGGAGGTTTTTTTTTTTGCATCTTTACTTTGTTCTGAATCGGTTGAAAATGAATGAGTTAAAGGTCTTTTTATTCTGAACATGGAGTGTTTACGTTTTTTTTACTAATTCTGATAATTTATTTTTAAAAAAAAAAACGGAACAAAATCATTGAGTTGGCTTTTACCCATACTCTGATTGGGATAATTATGAAAATTTTTCTTTAAAAATCGGAACAAAATGAATGAGTAACTCATCTTGCTAAAAGTGTAGTATAATTAGGACTGTATCATTAAAAAATTCTGATTGTGGAGAGTACTAATCTTGCTAAAAAATCTGATCGTGTATAATTAGGTATCTTGCTAAAAAAATCTAATCGTGTATAATTAGATTTTTCCTTAACTCTAATTGGGATAATTATAATGAAAATAAGGGCCAATCAAACAACACCTAAAACCCTCCACATGGCAAAAAACAAAGACCTCAAAACCTACACATGGCAAAAAAGCAAGACTCTAAAAATCCTATGTGTCAAAACCTGGTGAGGGATTCAGCTACTAATATATATAATAGATTATTCCTTTTATGTTTCTAATCCAATTACAAAAAGAAAAAAATGCCTGTTTAATAGAAAATGTAAATGGAAACTAGATATTGTGTTCAGCACTGTATGTTTTTTTTTAATTTGAAAATGAAAAACAATTTTCAAATGGTATTAAAAACACACTAAAAAAATGTTTTCTATATTTTTTCTTCACAAACTCATGCTTTTGTCAATTCAATAGATTGACAAGGGAAATCCACCAGCAGTACAACATCCGATTATCAAACATTTGGAACGCCCCGACCCGTATTTACCAGTCTTAGTAAACACGTTCCGGAACTGTACAACAGTAAATACAACACGAGACACAGTCCAACGGCCCAAAGATAATATCAATGAATATAACAGTGAAACCGGCCCAACGGCCCAATGTAATCAAAATAAACATCAGAAATCTGGCCCTTCGGCCCAACATCAAAACACATCACCCAAACCCGGGAACCCAAATTATAGCACAGCGGAAGCAATCATAATCTCAAGACACCATATGCAAAACCTAAAGCAATCTAATGGATCCGAGTCCTGTCCGAGGGTACACCGCAACTTCCCATGTATGTTCCTGTACTCAGCACAAATCAAACTACGTGACCGAGTCACGCAGGCGAGGGGTGAGTCCGAAGTGCTCACCGGGTAAAATCCATAAGTAAAGACAAATATACAGGCAACCAATTAATACCCAAGTCACAATTGAACACCAAACTCAAATTCACGTATGAGGAAATCATACCACAGAGTCAAAAGAGCAATCACAATCATAACAAAATACAATACCATCCAAACAGGAACAACAATGCTCAAAAGCATAACATCACGGATAACATTGACAACAACGATGAGACTCCACATCTCCACACCCGACCAGGTCAAACCATGAGATCTCCTGATACTAAACTTCCCAGTTAAAATAACTAATTCCCCCAAAAGAACCCCAAGTCACGAAATAAGAGCTGGTCGTGCCGCGGTAAAAAGAACAACACAGGACCGTTACGGGTCCAAATCAAATCACAGGCTGTTACGGGCCAAACCATAATCACAGGGTCGTTACGGACCCAAACTACCGCCTCTGGCCGTACCAAAATTCAATCCTCACAGATCACTGGGCCTGTCGCGGGATAAGCTAGGGTCGTACCTGGTTATCAACCTGTTTCTGGTGCCAGATCAAACAGAACCAGGGATCAACATCCCAAAATATCAAATCGGGATCAACATCCCAAATATCAACCGGGATCAACATCCTAAATATCAAACCGGGATCAACATCCTTATATCATGTAACCCGATCATGGCCACCACAAAACAGTTTTTAACCATTTGGTCGTACCTCAACTCACCACGTGACAGTACAGTCATCATCTTTCCAACAAAACTCCAATTGTTCGACAACTCAAATCATTCAACCTATATCTCAATTAACAAACTGATCCTCTATTAACAGTCCAACAACAAATCATGATCATAAGCCTCGTGAAACCTAACAGTTCAGAATATCATCATTCTAGATTACCTTCCCAAGATATCAAACCTAGACCACAGCTAACAGACCAAACCTCCGCTAATAGCCCAACAATAACCACAACAAACTCAACAGAAGCAATAGTTCCAACAACATCAATGACAACAACAATCAACTTAATTCATCTCACAACAAATCATTCACAACCACAAGAGTAGTATCATACCAGCATATAACACACACAGTGAACAATCAACAACTTGATATTACGGGCAGTATATTAATAATTACTTATCCTCACCATAGCCAATTATCAGTTATAGAATCTCAACAGTTTCCAAAGCCAGTTCCTCGGATTACTACTCGATACCAGCTCCTTTATAACAAATAACAAATGCACACATAAGATTCACATAATCGCTATGCTACGATGCCATAAACTGTAAATTAAACATCATCCCCCTCGGTTATACATCTCGGTTATATTTCATAAAATTATTTCATAAAATTATCTTTATTCATTTTTAAATCCTTTTCCGAAAATAATATATCGTATGTATATCCGAATATTACTTTGGTATTTAATACTTTAATTAAAACTCTTTCCAAAATATTTTTATGAAAATATTTATCATTTCCCAAAAATATGATTATCATAAAATAATTTTCCTAGGAAGATATACATTTTCAAAATTATTTACTTAAAAAAATTATACTTTTTAAAAAATATAGTTACTATAACATAATTCCCTAAAAATATAACGTATGCTTATACTCTCAAAATATTTATAGTATATATATCCTTTTCTAAAGTAGTCATTATATAGTAATTTTGTAAAGGATATAATCATATACTATATAATTATATTACTTTCCAGAAAATATTTAACCAATCTTCCAGAAGAATTAAAATCATAAAATTTCGATAAAAATTATTTTCCTTAATATAATTTTCTAGAGAAATTAGTTATTCATATATTTTTTGAAATATATCCATAGTGTATATATATCGAAACTATTTACCAAGTATTAATAATTTTTCAAAAGATATAAACCATACACAATATATATTTACTTTCCGGAAATTATATATTCCACAATATATTTATATATATATTTCTCAGATTATATTTAATATTATTTATTATTATTATTATTTATTATTATTATTATTTATTATTATTATTATTATTATTAATATTATTATTATTATATTTTTTTAAAAAATTTCCGGACCGGGCCAAATAGTGCAAGCCCAGCCTAATGCTTAACCTCTTAGTAGCCCAGGTGTTTCCATACCCAAAACCAGGTCCGTTAGCCCAAGCCCATCGACACACAACCCAGGCAGGCATCCGGGCCAACCCGACCCAATGCCATGACCTGTCCGGGTCGTCAACAACCATGCTCACCTTGGTGAGCTCGTCGGCCGCGCGTGGCGAGGTGGAGACGAGCGGCGACTGCGACGCGGCACAGGGCGAGCAAGGCGGCGAGGAGTGCGGTGGTGGCTGCAGGTGGTGTGGCCGCGACTTGGCTGTCGCGCGTGAGATGGACGGCGACGGTCAAGGTGCTCAGGACGTGAGTAGGTGGCTGTGGCTGCAGCGAGGCGGCGACTACCTGCTGCGGCGAGCAAGAGAGGGAGGCAGGAAGACGATGGTGGCGGCGCGCTTGATGGGTGGTGGCGTCGGCAGTTCTCGGTGGAGATGGGAAGGAGAAGAAAGAAAGAGATGGGGTGATGGGTTGTTGCCAAACGGCAATGTTTAATGTTTTTTTTTTTTTTTTTTTCCGATTTGGTTTTGAAAGTGAAGAAGGTTGTACTGGTTGTTTGCAGGAAAACAAGGAAGGGAATTGGGTGATGGGTTTGCAGGCAGGAGAAGGATGTGATGATGATGGCATGCAGGGACACGAGCAAAGGAGATAGGTTTATGGAGAGAAAAAGCAGGGTATCATGGGTATCACAGGGATGGCAAGGCACGGATCTCACAGGGATGAGGCGACACCAACTCAATCATGCAGGTAAGTCGTGTACTGTCCGGACCGAAAAATAACTGATACACCTCCGTAGTTATATTTCTGGTCTGCTCCGTCGCGGTTAACCTGATTTTTCTGAGGATTCCGGGAATTGAAAAATACCAACTTTGGTCCGTAAAATCCACGGAAAAATCCCGAGCGCGGGAAAAAACCTCGGTTTCAAAAAACGATGCCCGATTTACGTTGAATTAATTACCCAAGATTAAATTCAAAGGTAAATCACTGTATAACCACTTTTACCGTCCGGTAAAAATACAAAATTTTACCTGGGCTGTTACATTCTACCTACCTTAAAAAAAATTTCGTCCTCGAAATTCCGTCTTTTCCATGGGTCCTACCACAATAAACTTCTGATACACTCTTCCAGCTGTCCGAACTCAACACGATATCCCATTTATACCCTTACGCATCTCTGGCTCCCTTATAAAAACCAAACCTCAACCCTGGCAAACTCACTCTCTGCCATGGATTCTCCCATAAGAACTAGAACGACTTCTGACTCAGAGGAGCTGAGCTATACCGGTGGTGTTAATCCCTTTACGGACTCCGATGAAGAACTTCCGAAGAAACGCTTCAAGATGAACATCATCGGTCTCAAGGAACATATGGTGGCCTCTTGAAGACGGCGAAGGAAACCTGTCAGCATGGAGGAGCCATCCGGTCGCACGGATGCTGATGAAAAGAAGGGCAAGGAAACTGCTATCAGCGATACCCCACTGCAGACACTGACGCAACTGAACACTTCACTGGGGAAGGTCAGCTCGGCAGTGATGCAGATCGAACTAGCGTGTGCGGAACTTTCCTCCCAGATGAAAAACATACAAAAACTTGTAAAAGATCTAGAGAAGCAAGTAACTCCATAGAGTACTTCTTCTCTATTGTAAAACGTTCTGATAAATAAATAAACAAGCTTTTTCCTTTATAAAACAAATCTCTCTTTATAATATAAAAACTTATATAAAAACAAAACACTTTAAAGTAGAACAAACCAATAAGAAGGAAATAAAATCAAACATAAGAAATTTAAAACAAAACAAAACTTGTTTTTCAAAACCAGCGCTCTAGATCGGTCGTATTGGTCCTCGAACCAGAGAAACGCAACTTGCATAACTGACGGAGATGTCGATTCTTCTTGTGAAAAAGACGTCCGTTAACTTGCAAGGTGATGATCACGAGAATGTCCTGTGTCCCTCGAAAGAAACGATATCCACCTGTCCACAAGCCAAAAACGTCTTCCAGATATCGTATCCCTCCATGATGTCCAAACAGGTGTAACCTTGTCGCACATACACTCTACCCGAGGTATGGTCCCATCAATCTAGCCACAGCGGTCACGGATGCATGTGATAAAAGATGTAGGAAAAAGCCATAAAAAAATAAAGCAAGGTAGCCAAACGTGAAAGAAAATGTAAGATGAAAACGAGCTGAAAAACACTTGCGTTTGTAGCCCAAAAAAACATATAAAGTGACGAAGCAAAATTTCAAACCCTGGCAAAATTTTCAAAAAGCGGAATCTTATAGATCGTAACGGTTTGGAGTTTTGTGGAAAGAAATCTACTTTCCCTATCCCCGAAAAATATTTTATTTTATTTTATTTTATTTTCTCTTTTTTTCTTTTTTTTTTACTGCTTCCTTCTCTTTTTTTCTCTTTTCTTTTCTTTTTTTACTTTATTATTATTTTTTTCTTCTTTTCTTTTCTATTTCCTTTTTCTTCTTCTTTTTTCTTTCCTTTCTATTTCTTTTTTTTTCTCTTCTTTCTTTTTTTTTTCTTTACTTTCTTTCTTTTTTTTTTCTCGGGAACATGTGGGGTCTATATTTTGAAAAACAGGTAACCATATTTCTATAAAAGGCAAGCGGTGGAAAGCAAATAACCCCAAAAGCATCTGAAAGAAACCACAACATTCAGAAAAAGTTAAACACAACGCATCGAGACAACATGCCTGCTCCATCATCTGTCTTCTTCGTCGAGGCGAGGGTGCCTCCCTCGGAAGAAGAAACCGGTTGGCCTACAGTTTGATCAACGAACGTCTAGAGGAACTACCGAACGAGCTCGGTAGGATGCCCCGTCTGGTCTTCGTCGACGAACTCTATTCGTCCAGGTTCTTTGTCACTCCCATGGAAGAGACGTTCTTCCTGGAGGATCAAAGCACTCTGTGAACCTCCTTCTATGGCTCGGCCAATTCCGTCATGTTTTTCATTTCTGAAAGACTTCAGGAATTCAACCTAGAGCCCACTTTCCAATTCCTGGACCAAGGCACCCACTACCAGCTTTCAATGATTGCCCAGAGTAACTCGGTTACCACCAACTTGGCCAAAGGCCTGACTACTGGTGTGGAACTGTAGAGGAATCGCTAGGCGTTCCCAGGGGTTCGTGCGTACCCTTAGGGATCTGAAGAACCAGTACAAGCCCAACATGGTTCTGCTCACAGAGACCCAGTGGCAGCCTGAAAACGATCACGGTGTCATCCCACTTCGGTTCCCTCCAGCAAACCGGTTCGAGCTTCCTGGCCAGAACAACACGGGCGGTATGTGGTTCTCGTGGAACGATAGCATCAGGGTCACCATTACCAATGACCCTAATAGCTTCAAGGTCAACGTTGTACCAAGAAAATAAATAATTTTTAATAATAATTATAATGTAATAATATTAGTAATAATAATAATATTTATGTTTCTGCATGTTTATGGCATCAATTACCTCTTATGTGAATGTTCTGTGGCAAGCTAGCATCCTCGACTGGATCCATCATGTAATAACTAAATGATATAAATGCAAAATAAGAAACATATGGAGCGAGCTATGTAAAGTAAACAATCACCCAAGGACCTACCACCCGCTCTGCTACCAAAATGAAACGCCTTGACCCGTATTTACCAGTCTCAGTAAACATGTGCCGGAACTGTACAACAGTAAATAGAACACGAGACACGGCCCAAAGATAATATCAATGAATATAATAGAGAAACCGGCCCAACGGCCCAATGTAATCAAAATAAACATCAGAAATCTGGCCCTTCGGCCCAACATCAAAACACATCACCCAAACCCGGGAACCAAAATTATTGCACAGCGGAAGCAATCATAATCTCAAGACACCATATGCAAAACCTGATGCATTCTAATGGATCCGAGTCCTGTCCGAGGGTACACCGCAACTTCCCATGTATGTTCCTATACTCAGCACAAATCAAACTACGTGACCGAGTCACGCAGGCGAGGGGTGAGTTCGAAGTGCTTACCGGGTAAAATCCATATGTAAAGACAAATATACAAGCAACCGATTAATACCCAAGTCACAATTGAACTCCAAACTCAAATTCATGTATGAGGAAATCATACCACAGAGTCAAAAGAGCAATCACAATCATAACAAAATACAATACCATCCAAACAGGAACAACAATGCTCAAAAGCATAACATCATGGATAACATAGACAACAACGATGAGACTCCACATCTCCACACCCGACCAGGTCAAACCATGAGATCTCCTGATACTAAACTTCCCAGTTAAAATAACTAATTCCCCCAAAAGAACCCCAAGTCACAAAACAAGAGTTGGTCGTGCCGCGGTAAAAAGAACAACACAGGACCGTTACGGGTCCAAATCAAATCACAGGCCGTTACGAGCCAAACCATAATCACAGGGTCGTTACGGACCCAAACTATCGCCTCTGGCCGTACCAAAATCCAATCCTCACAGACCACTGGGCCTGTCGCGGGATAAGCTAGGGTCGTACCTGGTTATCAACCTGTTTCTGGTGCCAGATCAAACAGAACCAGGGATCAACATCCCAAAATATCAAATTGGGATCAACATCCCAAATATCAACCGGGATCAACATCCCAAATATCAAACCGGGATCAACATCCCAAGGATCAACATCCTTATATCAAGTAACCCGATCATGGACACCACAAAACTGAAACACCCGTGTCCCAATTTAACAATAAAATACTTAAACTTAAGAAAATTACCAAAATACCCTTGAAACCCAGGACACGAAATCCAATATCAACAATATCCAAAATTCTTAATAAAAACGAGATGTCATAAAAAATAAAATCAAACCGGCTTAACAAGCCATGCGTCAATCTGGCATACTGCCGATACATTATCAAAACTCAAATCCCGGCAACCCGCCGATAAAATAGACAAAATCAGAATGACATCTCATCAAAATCCAGTGCAGCGGAAGATAAAGATAAAATAAAGCAAAAATAAAAATGAGATGCAAGTCGGCTCTATGGATCCAACCGGGAGAAGAAGCACAGCTACCTGCTGAGATAACCACGTCCATACTCTGGAAGGATGGAAAGTGACTGCACGCTAACTAAAGTCTGAAAAACAACGTTGGCGATTATGTGAGTCGCCTACTCAGTGAGCAATATAAATCTAATTATGAAGGTGTGCAGATCAAGTCCGAAAGAAAGGAAGAGCAACAAAACAAGTAAGCAACATACAACAACCAGTACTAACATGCCAAGACATTCAAGCAAACAGTTCATTATTCTTTATCTGTTGTGCGTTAAGTTTTTCTTATTAATAATTTATTATTCAGGGCCCCTACTGTGTGCGTCGAGCTCGGTCCCGTCTCATGAGACAACCAGGAACGAAGCCCAAACAAACCAGGCACGAAGCCCAAACATATCCAGAGAGAGAGAGAGACAGAGAGAAAGAGGGAGGTAGAAAGGGGGAGGTAGAAGGAGGGAGGAAGAACCGGTCATCACAGACCCATATGCAAATCCGCATACCACATGCTAACCCGCATGCAAACCCGAGGGGTATCACTTCCCGCTCGAACCAACCGGTCATCAGCACACAGTAGCCTAACTTCTACTGTACATTATCTTTATTCACAAATTATGAGTTTATGTGTGCCATTAGTTGTGATTTAACAGGGTTGTGTGATAAATCAACTAAAACAAACAACCGGGTCTCCGACCCACAACACATCACACAAAACACCCAAAATCACTCCACCTGTTATATTCCATAACAATCCAAATATCATGCTCACAAGCAAATAGTACACTTAGGCACACAATACGGATCACAGCATGTTAGCAAACAAGCATGCAACTCAAACAAACCAATCCAACAAGCTCATGCATACAGACATAAAAAGACGTATAGAGTCACCTCAACGACGATTGTCCTGTGGAGTTTTTACCAAAACAGATCCTCCAACTCCCGAGGTGTTACCCGTGCCTGAATACCGGCACACACAACAAATTACAAACAATCTCAATAAAAACGTGCATGCATGTAACTATAATGCTCAACTGAGTTAAACCCGTCCCTAGTTAGCCAATTATGAAATTCCCGGGTCTAAACCCGACATAATGTTCTCACACCTAAACTCCGAGTATCGGGACCTAAGGTTCACCGGGCTTAAGCCCAACTAAGTCCAAGAGTAGTTCCCGGGCCTAAGGCCCACTCACTATGTTCTTTACGAGTTTTCGGCCTAAAGCCCAATCTAAGTCCAATCTCAATTTCCGGGCCTAAAGCCCACTTCCTTAAGTCCTTAGTTAACCAAGCATAGGATTGGGCTCAAAGCCCGTTACTTAAGTCCAAGGTCAATCCGAGCCCAAAGGTTCCCGGCCTATGGTTCTACCCATGTCGGTAAATTCCCGGTTATGTTCCACATAATTCCCGTTCTCGATTTCTACTACGTACATTATCAATATTACATAACCCAATCCGAATTTAAGGTACATGCCATGAATGAATACAAATTGCACAACCAAGTAATACCGTTACGTGCCGAAAAAAAGACCTGAGCCTTCGCCGGAAAAATCCCGAGCCTTCGCCGGATTCCGGTGACCTTGCCGGAAAAATCCCAACAGCTCTCAAACGACCCCGACAAAGCAACCAAAGCCCTACAACATCCAAACCAACGTTCAAACCCACAACATCAGAATCAAAACAACACTGCACCGATTGAACCTCACAACAGTTAACAAGGATTTTGGGAAGAAAGTCCTTACCCGGAAAAAGGTTGTTCACGAACGGATCCTGCCCAACCTGCAGTCAATCCAAACCCGAGCACCTTCACTGCCCGACACACCCCGCTGCCACCACATCCGAATCCGAGCCCGATAACACCAACACAACCTACAATAACCATTCAACCGACGACACCAACACACGCATCGACCAACACCCACAGCCGCCGACAACACCACCAACCAAGAACATTAAAACACAAACCGGCCAAAGAGAAACAAAGACAAAGGAAGAAGGAAGAGGAATCAAGAACTGGGCTTACCAGCAGAAGACGAAGGCGGCTTCTCGACCACCTCAGCAGCCCTTCGCGTGCGAGCCGAGCCTCCACCGTCAACTTCCCTCCACACGCAAAAGCTCAACCGGCAGCGGCGACTGCGACGAGACGGCGACGGCGTTAGGCGAACGAAAGGATACAGAGAAGGTTGGTGGCGGCGAGTTGTGTGTGAGGGAGAGAAGGTAAGGTGTTGATGATGGCGAGAGGTATTGAGAGGGTAAAGAGGAAGAGAGAGAGAGAAGATGAGAGGAGAAGGGAGAAGAAGGTGGAAGCGGCGGCCGAAAACAAAAAAAAGAAAAGGAGGAGAAAAAGGAAGAAGAGAAGGAAAAAGAGAAGGGATCGGGCTAGGGTTGGCCGCCCAAACAGATCTCAACTTGCCGGCAGGAGCCTGATGCTCAGCTTTCACCTGCTGACAAGTCATACAACTAGCGACAAACTCCGCAACATCCTTCTTCATCCCGGGCCACCAATAATGACTCTTCAAGTTCTGGTACATTTTGGTGCTACCAGGATGCATAGCATATGGTGCATTATGCGCTTCATCCATGATCCATCTCCTGAAATCATCGACATCCGGAACACACAACCGATCACCGGTCATCAAAGCACCATCCTCCCGGACATAGAAACTAGAACTCTCTCCACCGAGAGCCTTATCCCGCAACTCTGCTAAATGAGGATCTCCATACTGCAACTCCATTATCTTATCCCTCAAGGTCGGTCGGATGCTCAAACTGGCTAACAACGCCCCAGTAACATCCACCTCCAACTGTGCATCCAACGACCTCAGCTCCACCAACGATGGCAAAGCATAAGAAACAGAGTCCTCATCCACAGAAGCCACTCTCTTCCGGCTCAATGCATCTGCAACCACATTGGCCTTGCCCGGATGGTACTCGATAGTACAATCGTAATCCTTCAGAAGCTCAATCCAGCGTCTCTGCCTCATGTTAAGCTCCCTTTGGGTCACGATGTACTTCAAACTCTTGTGATCCATGAAAATCCGACACTTCTCACCGTATAGATGGTGTCTCCAGATCTTCAAAGCAAAGATCACAACAGCTAACTCCAGATCATGGGTCGGATAGTTCCTCTTGTGAGTTCTCAACTGCCTAGAGGCATAAGCAATCACCCGACCCTCCTGCATCAAAACACATCCCAAGCCCAGACCAGAAGCATCACTGAACACCGTGTACTCCACTCCGGGTCTCGGAACAGTCAAAACCGGTGCAGAAGTCAACCGACTCTTCAACTCCTCAAAACTCTTTTGACAATGGTCATCCCAAACAAAAGCACAGTCTTTCCTCAACAGCTTAGTCATGGGACCCGCTATTAAGGAAAAACCCTCAATGAACCTCCGGTAGTAACCAGCAAGTCCAAGAAAACTCCGTATCTCCGATACACTCTTCGGTGGCTCCCAATCCATGACTGCCTTAATCTTGGCCGGATCCACCTTAATGCCCTCACTGGACACAATATGCCCTAGAAACGCAACCTCATCCAACCAAAACTCACACTTGCTGAGCTTGGCATAGAGTTGTTCTTCCCTCAACCTCTGCAAAACTTGTCTCAAGTGGTCCTCATGATCAGCCTTACTACTCGAGTAGACCAAGATATCATCAATGAACACTACCATAAACCGATCCAGAAATTCATGGAAGACCTGCTGCATCATACACATGAACACTGCCGGTGCATTCGTCAGCCCAAAAGGAACAACCACAAACTCATAATGACCATACCGAGTGCGGAATGCAGTCTTCGGTACGTCCTGCTCTGCAATCCGAACCTGATGGTATCCAGATCGCAAGTCAATCTTCGAGAACACGGATGCACCCTGCAACTGATCGAACAAGTCATCAATCCTAGGCAAAGGATACTTGTTCTTCACAATCACCTTGTTCAACTACCTATAGTCTACACACATTCGCATACTGCCATCCTTCTTCTTCACAAACAAGACCGGGGCACCCCAAGGTGAGATGCTCGGTCTAATGAAACCCTTATCCAACAACTCCTCCAGTTGTTTCTTCAACTCCTGAAGTTCTGCCGGAGCCATTCTGTAGGGCGGTATAGAAATAGGTGCAACTCCCGATACAAGTCAACTGTATACTCCACCTCCCGCTCCGGAGGCAACCCAGGTAAATCATCAGGAAATACATCGGGAAACTCCCGCACAATAGGAATATCCTTCACACCAGGTACTGGTACCGAAGAATCGACCACATGAGCAAGAAAGGCATCACAACCCTCTCGGATCATCCTGAAAGCCTGGATGGCCGAGATACAGCACGCCGATAGAACTCTTCGTTCTCCAACAAACACCAATCTACGCCCCAACAAAGAAGATAAGGACACTTCCCTGGCCCGACAATCAACTACTGCTTGGTGTCTGGACAACCAGTCCATGCCTAAGATAATATCAAACTCTACCAAATCCATGACAGCAAGATCAGAAGGAAAACTCTCACTATCATACTCTATCGACACATCTCTACAAACTCGATCAACAACTACTATATCTCCAGTGGGTAAACGAACTCTTAGGGGTATACTAAGGTTATCATCCTCTATGTTATGAGTAGTCATGAATGCACGTGATACAAAAGAAAGTGTTGAACCCGGATCAATTAAAGCATGTGCAAACTGACCAAGAACCATAAAGGTACCTACTATAACCTCTGGAGCATCAGCAGCCTCCTCTAGGGTGATGGCATAAACCCTAGGAGCTGCAGCAGACTGAGTCACACCCCCGCGGTGCGGAGCTCCAGAACTTCCACGACCACGACCCTGCTGTCCGCCACCCCTGTTCGGACTAGAAGAAACAGCACCACTAGCCACGGATCTCTGTACTGTATACTGAGAACCACTGCCACCATTATCCCTCATCCACTTGTAACAAGATGACTTCTGGTGTCCCGGCGTATTGCAATACCAGCATGTACCCGAGAACCGTGCCGAGGAACCCCGTCCCCGAGAGCCAGACTGATAGGACCGTCCTCCCGAGGATCTGCCTGGTCCACCCTGATAACTCTGCCCTCGAAACTTCTTCGAACCCTGGTAAGAAGAACTCTGTCCAACAGAATAATCTGCACCTCTGGCATCAGAATACTGCCTCTTCTGACCCGAAGCAGATGACTGCTTCCTCTGCTCGGCTGCCCGAGCCTCCTTCCCGATCAACTGAACTCTCTCAGCATCAAAAGCAGCGGCATAAACCGCCTCCTAAGTCTTGTGCCCTCCACCAGCCACAGCTATTGTCAACTCAGTACGTAAGCCGTTAACAAACCGCCTACACTTGGTCACCTCATTGGGCACAAACTCCCTAGCATAAGAGAGAAGGATGCTGTACCGGATCCTGAAAGCTGATACTGTCTCATCTAGTCCCTGCTTCACCTCAAGAAAATGCTTCTTCTGCTCCTCCAGAAAACCAACAGTAAGAAACTCCTTGTAGAATCTCTCCTTGAAATCCTCCCAAGGCATCTCCACAGGCTTCGGTAGGTTGGCCACAAGTTCCTGCCACCATGACAATGCATACCCTGTGAACTTGTGTGCCGCTAATCGAGCCCTCTGCTCAGGTGCACAGGTGAACTTCTCCAGAACATTCTCCACCTGGTGAAACCAATCATCAAACTCCTTGACTTTGCCCTCTTCACCTGAGAATTCCTTAACTGCAGACTTATCCATGTGCTTATACCCACTCTCCATACCACCTGCTGCAGTAGGTGCTACCGGCTGGGCACCCTGCTGCTGCTGCTGGAACTGCTGCCACTGCAGAAAGGCCTGATACTGCTGGAATGCTGGGTCCATAACAGGTGGCACAGCATTCTGTCCTCCACCACCTGCAGCATTATTCTCTGCTGCATTATTGTTCCCCTGACCAATGGGAACCTGCATGACCAACACATTGTCGGAGACATGAGTAGCGGCGTCATCCTCAGCATTGTACTGTCCCTGGTGATCCATATCAACACCTATATGAATGCAAATGAGTCAAAAACACTTTTTAAGTCATAAATCCGGAAAACAGGCTTAAACACAGAATCACTTTGAAAACATAGTTTGAAACATTTTTGAAACCAAGGATCTAAAGCGTGCTCCACTACCAAGCTGAAACACCCGTGTCCCAATTTAACAATAAAATACTTAAACTCAAGGAAATTACCAAAATACCCTTGAAACCCAGGACACGAAATCCAATATCAACAATATCCAAAATTCTTAATAAAAACGAGATGTCATAAAGAATAAAATCAAACCGGCTTAACAAGCCATGCGTCAACCCGGCATACTGCCGATACATTATCAAAACTCAAATCCCGACAACCCGCCGATAAAATAGACAAAATCAGAATGACATCTCATCAAAATCCAGTGCAGCGGAAGATAAAGATAAAATAAAGCAAAAATAAAAATGAGATGCAAGTCGGCTCTATGGATCCAACCGGGAGAAGAAGCACAGCTACCTGCTGAGATAACCACGTCCGTACTCTGGAAGGATGGAAAGTGACTGCACGCTAACTAAAGTCTGAAAAGCAACGTTGGTGAATATGTGAGTCGCCTACTCAGTGAGCAATATATATCTAATTATGAAGGTGTGCAGATCAAGTCCGAAAGAAAGGAAGAGCAACAAAACAAGTAAGCAACATACAACAACCAGTACTAACATGCCAAGACATTCAAGCAAACAGTTCATTATTCTTTATCTGTTGTGCGTTAAGTTTTTCTTATTAATAATTTATTATTCAGGGCCCCTACTGTGTGCGTCGAGCTCGGTCCCGTCTCATGAGACAACCAGGAACGAAGCCCAAACAAACCAGGCACGAAGCCCAAACATATCCAGAGAGAGAGAGAGACAGAGAGAAAGAGGGAGGTAGAAAGGGGGAGGTAGAAGGAGGGAGGTAGAACCGGTCATCACAGACCCATATGCAAATCCGCATACCACATGCAAACCCGAGGGGTATCACTTCCCGCTCGAACCAACCGGTCATCAGCACACAGTAGCCTAACTTCTACTGTACATTATCTTTATTCACAAATTATGAGTTTATGTGTGCCATTAGTTGTGATTTAACAGGGTTGTGTGATAAATCAACTAAAACAAACAACCGGGTCTCCGACCCACAACACATCACACAAAACACCCAAAATCACTCCACCTGTTATATTCCATAACAATCCAAATATCATGCTCACAAGCAAATAGTACACTTAGGCACACAATACGGATCACAGCATGTTAGCAATCAAGCATGCAACTCAAACAAACCAATCCAACAAGCTCATGCATACAGACATAAAAAGATGTATAGAGTCACCTCAACGACGATTGTCCTGTGGAGTTTTTCCCAAAACAGATCCTCCAGCTCCCGAGGTGTTACCCGTGCCTGAATACCGGCACACACAACAAATTACAAACAATCACAATAAAAACGTAACATGCATGTAACTATAATGCTCAACTGAGTTAAACCCGTCCCTAGTTAGCCAATTATGAAATTCCCGGGTCTAAACCCGACATAATGTTCTCACACCTAAACTCCGAGTATCGGGACCTAAGGTTCACCGGGCTTAAGCCCAACTAAGTCCAAGAGTAGTTCCCGGGCCTAAGGCCCACTCACTATGTTCTTTACGAGTTTCCGGCCTAAAGCCCAATCTAAGTCCAATCTTAATTTCCGGGCCTAAAGCCCACTTCCTTAAGTCCTTAGTTAACCAAGCATAGGATTGGGCTCAAAGCCCGTTACTTAAGTCCAAGGTCAATCTGAGCCCAAAGGTTCCCGGCCTATGGTTCTACCCATGTCGGTAAATTCCCGGTTATGTTCCACATAATTCCCGTTCTCGATTTCTACTATGTACATTATCAATATTACATAACCCAATCCGAATTTAAGGTACATGCCATGATTGAATACAAATTACACAACCAAGTAATACCGTTACGTGCCGGAATAAAGACCCGAGCCTTCGCCGGAAAAATCCCGAGCCTCGCCGGAAAATTCCCGAGCCTTCGCCGGATTCCGGTGACCTTGCCGGAAAAATCCCAACAGCTCTCAAACGACCCCGACAAAGCAACCAAAGCCCTACAACATCCAAACCAACGTTCAAACCCACAACATCAGAATCAAAACAACACTGCACCGATTGAACCTCACAACGGTTAACAAGGATTTTGGGAAGAAAGTCCTTACCCGGAAAAAGGTTGTTCACGAACGGATCCTGCCCAACCTGCAGTCAATCCAAACCCGAGCACCTTCACTGCCCGACACACCCCGCTGCCACCACATCCGAATCCGAGCCCGATAACACCAATACAACCCGCAGCAACCATTCAACCGACGACACCAACACACGCATCGGCCAACACCCACAGCCGCCGACAACACCACCAACCAAGAACATTAAAACACAAACCGGCCAAAGAGAAACAAAGACAAAGGAAGAAGGAAGAGGAATCAAGAACTGGGCTTACCAGCAGAAGACGAAGGCGGCCTCTCGACCACCTCAGCAGCCCTTCGCGTGCGAGCCGAGCCTCCACCGTCAACTCCCCTCCACACGCAAAAGCTCAACCGGCGGCGGCGACTGCGATGAGAACGGCGGTGGCGTTAGGCGAACGAAAGGAGACAGAGAAGGTTGGTGGCTGCGAGTAGTGTGTGAGGGAGAGAAGGTAAGGTGTTGATGATGGCGAGTGGTATTGAGAGGGTGAAGAGGAAGAGAGAGAGAAAAGATGAGAGGAGAAGGGAGAAGAAGGTGGAAGCGGCGGCTGAAAACGAAAAAAAGAAAAGGAGGAGAAAAAGGAAGAAGAGAAGGAAAAAGAGAAGGGATCGGGCTAGGGTTGGCCGCCCTAGTGGACGACCCGTCGTCCGCTTAGGCGCGGTCAACCCCCTGCCTGGTCAATGCGCCCACATCCTTTTTTCTTTTGTTTTTTAACAAAACGACGTAGTTTAGCCCGTACCTACGCTCAAACCCCGTTTCACCTCGAGATGAGTCCCCGTTTCCGACAAAACTCAAACTCCTTATAATGCCAACCTAAAAACATCATTTCCAAGGAAAATAATTTATTTCCATAACCAAAAATCCGGAAATTCCACAGGGGTAAAATTGGAATAAAAATTCCAGAAATTCCGAAAAAATCAAATTATGAAAATTCGGGGCGTTACAAAAACAGTCTCTAACCATCTGGTCGTACCTCAACTCACCGTGTGGCAATACAGTCATCATCATTCCAACAAAACTCCAATTGTTCCACAACTCAAACCATTCAACCTATATCTCAATTAACAAACCGATCCTCTATTAATAGTCCAACAACAAATCACTATAATGATCATAAGCCTCGAGAAACCTAACAGTTCAGAATATCATCATTCTAGATTACCTTCCCAAGATATCAAACCTAGACCACAGCTAACAGACCAAACCTCCGCTAACAGCCCAACAATAACCATAACAAACTCAACAAAAGCAATAGTTCCAACAACATCAATGACAGCAACAATCAACTTAATTCATCTCACAACAAATCATTCACAACCACAAGAGTAGTATCATACCAGCATATAACACACACAGTGAACAATCAACAACTTGATATTACGGGCTGTATATTAATAATTACTTATCCTCACCTTAGCCAATTATCAGTTATGGAATCTCAACAGGTTCCAAAGCCAGTTTCTCAGAATACTGCTCGATATCAGCTCCTATATAACAAATAACAAATGCACACATAAGTTGCACATAATCGGTATGTCATGATGCCATAAACTGTAAATTAAACATCATCCCCCTCGGTTATACATCTCGGTTATATTTCATAAAATTATCTTTATTCGTTTTTAATTCCTTTCCGAAAATAATATATCGTACGTATATCCGAATATTACTTTGGTATTTAATACTTTAATTAAAACTCTTTCCAAAATATTTTTATGAAGATATTTATCATTTCCCAAAAATATGATTATCATAAAATAATTTTCCTAGGAAGATATACATTTTCAAAATTATTTACTTAAAATAATTATACTTTTCAAAAAATATAATTACTATAACATAATTCCCTGAAAATATAACGTATGCTTATACTCCCAAAATATTTATAGTATATATATCCTTTTCTAAAGTAGTCATTATATAGTAATTTTGTAAAGGATATAATCATATACTATATAATTATATTACTTTCCAAAAAATATTTAACCAATTTTCCAGAAGAATTAAAGTCATAAAATTTCCATAAATATTATTTTCCATAATATAATATTCTAGAGAAATTAGTTATTCATATATTTTTGAAATATATCCATAGTGTATATATATCAAAACTATTTACCAAGTATTAATAATTTTTAAAAAGATATAAACCATACACTGTATATATTTACTTCTGGAAATTACATATTCCATAATATATTTATATATATATATTTTTCAGATTATATTTATTTATTATTATTATTAATTTTTTTTAAAATTTCCGGACTGGGCCAAATAGTGCAAGCCCAGCCCAGTGCTTAACCTCTTAATAGCCCAGGTGTATCCATACCCAAAACCAGGCCCGTTAGCCCAAGCCCATCAACACACAACCCAGGCAGGCATCCGGGCCAACCCGACCCAGTGCCATGACCTGTCCGGGTCGTCAACAACCATGCTCACCTTGGTGAGCTCGTCGGCCGCGCGTGGCGAGGTGGAGATGAGCGGCGACTGCGACGCGGCATAGGGCGAGCAAGGCGGCGAGGAGTGCGGTGGTGGCTGCAAGTGGTGTGGCCGCTACTTGGCTGACGCGCGTGAGATGGACGGCGACGGTCAAGGTGCTTAGGACGCGAGCAGGCGGCTGCGGCTGCGGCTGCGGCTGCGGCGGGCTGCAGCGAGGCGGCGACTACCTACTGCGGCGAGCGAGAGAGGGAGGCAGGAAGACGATGGTGGCAGCGCGCTTGATGGGTGGTGGCGTCGGTAGTTCTCGGTGGAGTGGGGAAGGAGAAGAAAGAAAGAGATGGGGTGATGGGTTGTTGCCAAACGGCAACATTTAATGTTTTTTTTTTCCGGTTTGGTTTTGAAAGTGAAGAAGGTTGTACTGGTTGTTTGCAGAAAAACAAAGAAGGGAACTGGGTGATGGGTTTGCAGGCAGGAGAAGGATGTGATGATGATGGCATGCTGGGACACGAGCAAAGGAGATAGGTTTATGGAGAGAAAAAGCAGGGTATCACGGGTATCACAGGGATGGCAAGGCACGGGTCTCACAAGGATGAGGCGGCACCAACTCAATCATGCAGGTAAGTCGTGTACCGTCCAGACCAGAAAATAACTGATACACCTCCTTAGTTATATTTCTGGTCTGCTCTGTCGCGGTTAACCTGATTTTTCTGAGGATTCTGGGACCCAAAAAATACCAACTTTGGTCCGTAAAATCCACGGAAAAATTTCGAGCGCGGAAAAAACCTCGGTTTCGAAAAACGATGCCCGATTTACCTTGAATTAATTGCCCAAGATTAAATTCAAAGGTAAATCACTGTATAACGACTTTTACAATCCGGTAAAAATACAAATTTTTACCCGGACTGTTACAACATTTCTATCATATGGTGTGCAAGTTGATTGCCACTACGTTTCACCTGAGTAAACAAAATAGATGGTCTACTGTTACAGTTTCACATGACTAATCTCTTTTGCTGCAATTCAAGCAAGCAAACTCTTCAATTGGGCCTCATTACTTTCTACCCCTTGTACTTTGGGTCAAATTAGGATCACTCCCTGAAAAAAAAACAAAAAAAACAAAAACGGATTGTTGCTTGCTCGTAGTTAGTGTCCATATATGGGATGGGTTGCACTTGAAGGAAAAGGCTTTGTTTTGCAATATTTAGCCCGCAGCAACTTTGCTAGAATTCCTCATGGATTAAACGCCAAAGCTGCTTTGCAAATATTGCTAAATTGAAAGTGTGGAAATCAGGAAAGCCCATGCCACCAGATTCACTTCTTTAATTAGAATCATACAGCCTTTACCTCCAGTCTCCCCTGGATATATGATTGTACCATTACTGGCACATATGATACACTTCTACTAAAAGTAGCTGATTGCCAGCACTACTTATATATAGTAATATCTATCTGGGATTGGATATGAAACGGTTAGGGGTTGATCTTAGTAGGTAGAGTTGAGGGTGATTTGGAAGTTAAAGTTCGGGATTATTTATGTAATCTAGATATACCCAAAAAAGAAATAGCTGATTTGTCAAAGCTTTTTTTTTGTCTTGAAGCTGCCTCGTAGTTCTTGATGATCTAGAGGAGTTAATATAAGTCTGCCCCCCAAAAGAAAAAGAAAGGTGGGATATAGCTGGGGCTTCTCTCGCAATTTTAACCCAATGACAGCAGCCGTCTGATTTTGATTTTTGACACCAAGAGAGGATACAATAAAATGTCATTAATTGGTTTTATGCACTACAACTCGAATTTTGGCTGAAAACGAATATGATTTCCACCGATGCATGAAAAGCATTTGATAAATTGTCTAAGACTGCAGTTCTCAATTCATTTACCACAGTAAGATGTTGATTGCCGCTGAGTTGGATATGGTGATCAGATAATAGGATTTCCTATTTTATTATTTTTTTGTATAAATTTTTTAAGAAATAAGTATTCTAAAATGATAGTAACCTAAGCATTAGTCTTTATATTTGTTGTAGTATCCATAAATTTTAATAAGAGACAGACATGTTAACTTTATAGGTCAACCTATCTTAATAAATTTTTTAACTATACCAATTTCAAAATTAAGTAATTAAAATAAATACTAAGTATTGGAATATAAAATTTCCATCTAAATATTTGTAACTATTTCTTTTTCTTCCAAAATTATATATCATTTTCGCAAAATATAACCTATTCGGATAGATGAATGGAGTACCCTTTAATGAGGTCCGAATATCATAACGATAAGTAATTAGAAATTTGCAAGGCTAAATTAAATATAAATATTTTTTTCTTTAATGTGGAAATTAATCATCTACATTTTGAAGTTAAGTCAGTATTGGATTTTTTAATTTTAAATTTAAATATTTTTTGAATAGTAATTTTTAAAATTTTAATGTTAAAAATAAATATTCAATGTTAAAAATATAATTTTTGAGCTGGATATAAGCAATATTAAAATACTATTCAACAATGATTTTTTTCCTTTAGTATCATATTTGGTTTCCTAAAAATATAATTTAATTAGATAGAGAGTTTAAGTAATTTGTTAAGTGGTCCAAATAATGTAACTATGAGATAATAATGGCTTTTAATGTAGGCTAAAAAAACAACCTTGGGGTGATTTAGCTTTTCAACTGATCATAGGTATGGTTACTAATAAAACCTAACACCTAATTTGGTTTTCTGAAAAATATTATTTAATTATATAGAGAGTTTAAGTAATTTGTTAGGTGGTCCAAATAATGTAACTATAAGATAATAATGGCTTCCAAAAACCTAGGGGTGATTTAGAGCCTATTTAGAAACCTGTTTTCAAAACTGGTTTTCAGTTTTTATGCTTTTTAAAAAGTTAAAAACTTGTTTGGATAGATGAAAACTACTCCATTTCGAGAAAAGAGTTTTGGGAGAAGTGTCCTTTGAGAACTGAAAAGTGAAAACTAAAAAAAGTTATTTTGTGAGTATTTGAAAAGAGGCGTATTTGAAAAGAGGCGGTGGCATAACGGTAATTATTTGAATTTTCATTAATAGCACTTTCGTAAATAAAAGAGGCGCGGTGACGATGTGGTAAATATTTTGAAGTTTCATTAATGGCATTTCCATAAATAAAATGACGCGGTGGCATTCCCGTAAATATTTAAAAACCAGGTTCATTAATGGCACTTTGGTAAATAAAAAGAAAATAAAAACAACCTATCCAAATGAATTTTCAAACTCTTCCTTACTAAAAAACACTTCTCCATACTCAATTCTCACAACACTTCTTAAAAAACTAAAAACTAAAAACTCTCCCAAACACACTCTTAGCTTTTAAACTAATCACAGTTATGGTTACTAATAAAACCTAACAGCTGGCACTAGACAGAAACTACAATATGTACTCATATGAAAGGAAATCACAGAAAAAACTTATAGTGGTTCCCAACACCGGATACTTCTACTACCTAAAAATCTCTTTTTAGAATTTTAAACTCACACTATACTAGACTTTTATGAGTTCAACCTTAACCTTTTTAACAACAAAGTTTTTCAAGGCTTAGCTCTAACCTAAAGCAAGCACGCTCAATTCTAACCTACCCTCAAATCGGATAAAATAGATTTTTGGTCTCTGTATTCACCTTGAATTTAAATGTGGTCATTGTACTCAATTTCATGGTTTTTGGTCCTTGTACTACAATGTTTTCATTAAATTTGGTACTTGCAGACACGTGGCATTATTTGATTGGTTAAGTCATCATGTGGGATTTAAAATTGGACTAATTAGATGATGACACGTGTCTGGAAATACCAAATTTAATAAAAATACGGTACTATAAAGACCAAAATCCATTAAAGTTGAATACAATGGCCACATTTAAAATTCGAGGCGAGTAGAGGGACCAAAAATCCACTTTATCCCCCTCAAATTAATCCTTGACATGAGTTTGAAGCAAAACTAATGCCATTCTTGCCTAAAAACTACCCTTATAAAGAGTATGGATAAAATCACATATGTAAGTTCGAGTTTCAGACTTAGAATCTTTTTCAAATGGATAGGATGAGTTGTAAAGAGATTTTGAACCTCTTCATATAGATTCTAACTGATGGGGCACCTCTTCCAATGACTCCAAAGCTTACATAGTTGACTAATATTCTCCACTTGCTTATGTTGGGTTCATTTCTAGAAATCTTCTTTCTTTTCAACTCTTTTATTCAAAAAACATTCCATTTTTAGCATCCATGGACCATGAAGACCAAGGACATTCTTAAAGAAAAGAAGAAAGAAGTAATGGTCCAAGGCATCTTTTCACCAGCAACTTGTAGTAAAAAGTAGATATTGACAACTACTCATGATTTCTTATGAAACCGTACTCGTACTTTTGTATGAAACCATTTTACTTGCCAAACACTTAATCAAAACAAAAATACATATGTAGCAAACATGCAAACCAGTTTGGTAATCACTAAAATTAATAATCAACAGTCACTAAATATGGTTAATTATAGAATAGCACTGATTAGCATATTAAGCCTATGCTTAGGCTAACATCTAAGACGAATTTAAATGTCAAAATTTTTGAATATTTTTTGCTACGAGGAAATAAATTTTCTATATATTTATTTTAGTATTAAATATTGAAAATTTCTAAGTCCTAGGAAAATAAATTCCCATCTTAATATAATTGGCACTACGAATTTATTAAATGTATTGTTTCCTAGAAGTTCAGAGTATTTTTATATAAATATTTCTATTATTTACCTTTAAGAAAGTTTTAATAAATTTGGCTATGATATATATTTATGTTGGCCTGAGTTTGGTTTGCAAGTAATTAAAGTCTGATTGTTGTCAATTTACCTCTATTATGCTTGTTAACCAATGTTCTAGTTTTAATATAATTAACCCATGTTTTATTGATGATAATGGTTGCTATTCTAGTGACCATATGTATATTTTGATTCTAACAAACTTTATTGTTTCAACTGAGTAATGTATCATTGTTATACACTCCTTTCAGCACTAGCAAAGCATTTGATCGTTTAAAGGAGAATCTGTGTAGTGAGATAGAAATTTTTGTATAATGAGTGTGGTTAGATGTTGTTAAAGCCTTATTCTATGTGCTCTATCTCCTCACATATTTGAACTCTGCAGATTGGTTTTCAAAATATTTGCAGCTCACCTTCACCAAGATCTAAGATGAATCATTCTAGGTTCATATGTTGGAGTCAGCCTAGGACTTAGCAAAAAGGAGTTGGAAGTTTTTTGTTTCTTTAGTGCCGAAAATGAAAATGTTAAGAGGAAATTTGAATGTTGGATAATTGGCACGTTTCATGCCAAATCCCAAAGCACCAGAAAGTGACATATGGTTGAAGATTTCTTCCCCCTTTAGTCTCTATAAAAAAGAAATGTATTTGAAGAAATAAAATGGAGTTGCCAACTAAGTATAAGTTATATTTTAAATTTAGCTTTTAATCTTTTCAATCTTCTTGTTCTCAAAGTGTGCTGGAAAGTGTTTTCTTTTCATTGTGCTTAAGTGTAAATTTTCTTGAGTTTGTCACTCATTAAAGATAGAGTCTTTTTTTCATGTTAAGTTATAGGCAGAATTAGGTGTTAGCTTTATAGAGGGGCTTGAAACAAAGCGTAAGGTAAATTTGTGAGTGCGAAAGGTTAGAGTTTAGCTTAAAAAAATGCTTGTGTTGTAGGTTATTGGTTTCTCATATCAAAAACTTAATTAGTAAAGTTTAGAAATCTCAGGATGGATACTTTGAGTAGTGGACGTAATCCTATATAGGGGACCACTATAAATACCGATCCGATATCAATCACACCAAATATACGATTAAACCTTGAGTGCTAGTTTACCCTCCCCTCTTAGCCAATTTAGGCCTACAATTTATCTATTTTGAATAATTTATTAATTAATTTTTTTTAAAAAAATTATCTTTAATTCCCATTGTATATAATAAATGTGCCTATGGAATTTATTTTGGATTTTATTAGGATTTATTGGTTTATAAAGAATTTTTTAAAATTATAGTTTGTTTAGAAGTAAAAGTTATATTTACATTTGGAACACAACATTTGGTGTAGCTTTGTCCAATACGGCATAGATTTGGGTAAGACAAAACATAAAACACCAGTGAGGCTGGCTTTTGACCAAGCCTTTGACCTGTGGAACTGTACATAATAAACAATGCCATATAGACTGAAAACATCGCCATTTTGAGTGTCAGTGGACACCATTATCTACCCTGACAACCTGTCTCCTACCTTTTCTTCCTTTTTTTTTCATCATTTTCTTCCACCTTTTTCTTTTTTTTTCTCCAATCTCCCTGACCATACTATCATGCACCCACCTTAGTCACTGACCCTCTTGTTGGAAATATTTAATTTATGGGCTTATATTATTAATTATAATTATATTAAAGACTGACTAATTTTATGGGGCTATTAAGTGATCTATTTTGGGCTTTAGAGACATTTATGGTGGTATGGATTTTTATATGTAGATACCCAATACTAGTAATTAGAGTTTTATGGGAACCCTAATTGACCTAGTATATAAAGGATATAATATAGGGTTGTGGTCCCCAAGATTATTCCTACGTTAGTTTTCTCTGCCCCATCACAGAAAAACACACAAGGCGTTGGAACCAAATCTTGGAAGCTCCCAATCCTCTTCGGTCAATATTGAAGATTGTTCATCATGGATTCAGGTACGCTTGCTATTCCTGATTATTGTTCTTGATTGTCTAATAATTTATCAAGATATTTGAGGCATAAAGTAATTATTTTAACAAGTGGTAGCGGAGCCTGCTTGATTAAATTATTAGATATCATCATGTTTTTCAGTTCAATCGCATGAATATGAATTTTTTATTGCCGAATCATGCGTGAAAGTCATTAATTAAATTGACAATTGAAATTGACATATGGTTTTGTCGATTGAATTGCATATCAAGGGGTTTTGCCGATTCACTTAATTCTCTATTAAATTAGTATATGGTCTTATTTTTTGACGACTTGATGTTTACGGTGTGAGTCATCAAATTGAATTCGGTTGATTGAATTATTAATTGGGATTGGCATCCCGTATATGCATGCAGTAAAGAAAATACAAAGGTTTCAGATAAGGCTATTGCTTTGGATTGTGATTAAAGATCCAACCATTACTTATATTTTCTTTGATTTATGGAATGGGTAAACAGTAGTGGCATGCAATCTTTGGTTGTCGTGTATGTATATTTTATATCCACATGACAATATGTTTTCTGGATTGATCTAGATTGCGGATTCAATTTTGGGGGATTAAAGTATTACTCACCTTAGTGCATGTGTTTTCGTTTTGATCGATGCAATTTGTTTTCATTGATATGTGGAAATTATGATGGGTATGGATTCAGTGTTGCATTCGGTTGACACAAAGCGATTTTTGCAACAGTTTTCCATTTTAGTCCCCACATTTCAGTTTCTGTCATTCATGTCTCTACATGACAGATTTATAGTTCAGTCCTTGCATGCCAATTATTTACTGTGATGAATTGCCACATTCGTTTATGCACATGACTGTGTCAATCTGGTTTTTCTTGCACATGACTCTTGATTAAGGTTCAGGATTATTATTTCAATTATTATATTCATGTGCCTGAGAAATATTTATTTGGTGAGGGTTATAACTATAAGCTTTCAATTGAATTTCTTTAATGGTGTGGCATACGCCACCATTCAGATGGGAATTTTGAAATTGTTGCAGTCAGTTTAAATCGCATACAGTGAGCGATTTATGCAACAGATTTCACTTTGGTCCCTACAATTTGATTTATGTCATTCCAATCCTTATGCGACAAAATTACAGTTTAGTCTTTGCGAATATATTGTTTTACAATTTGCCCAAGTCGACTAAATTTAAGGAATATTTTATTCCTCGCAAAACATATGTTTGAAATTAAATTCAATATTCAGTATTATATTATTTTGGGATGTCGAGTATTTTAGTAGATTAATTGAAGCAATATGTTACCAACGTAACCTCTCTTGTGTAAATTAATCTTTTTTAAAATATGATATGCGTGTATGTGTTATTTATGCGAATAGCAATCAGCCCAATGGAGGATTGCTATTTGGCCAAATTGCACATATACTTGTGGTAATAAATATGTGATGATTATTCGGTATGCCATGTGAATAATAAGTCGGTCCAACGAAAGGCTTATTATTTGACAGGTCTAATCATCAATCTTTGATTACGACATTGAGAGTACCACTTACAAGTTGATATTTTTTGTCCAACGACTAAAATATCAATGTTGTGCTAGGTATCTTGTTGGGGCCCACCATACAAATTGAATTTAATTATTATGTCTTGCTTACGGTTTAAGGAATTGTGAGTTGAATATGTTCAATACTCTATTAAGTTACAGATTCTGCTTGTATGGTGTGTATAAGTATCAATTTCATGTGATACTAAGTAACACAACTGTTGAAATTTGGATGAGAACATTATGAATGTCCTCAATTGCATAAGATTAAGGCTTTGCATACGGAAAGAATGGCTTACCCCTCATACAGATAAAATTTCCCATAAGGTCAAGTGGGATATTTAGAGGTGGGAATGCTATAATTGCATGAGAGCCATATGATCATTAAACATGCAATTCCAAAAAAATTTCAGGGGGCAGTATGTCCAATGAGGATAAAGTTAAAAGTTTCTTGAGAAACTTTTAAAAACACTTTTCCAAGAGCATAAAGGTTGAAACAAATTTATTAGTATCAAAATTTGTTTCTAAAGGCATAAAGGATAGGGAATATAAGGGAGTACATTATTGAGATGTCTCATTTTTTCTCTTACCCTAAAGGCAATAAAGTTAGAGCCTAAAGTTTTGCTCATATTTGGTATTTATATATCTTCTTGCACTCTATGGTGAATCTAAAGTGAGTTAAATACTCGTAAGGAATTAAGATTTCTTGATAAGATTATTATGTGCAAGGAGATTATATATTTAAAGGGAGCAACCCGAAAATGCTTGATTTGGCAAATTCCTCTAAGGACTACAAAAGGAAAAGAGGAAATAAAGCTGCAATTGGAATACCACTAAGGAAAGTGCAAAAGTAACAAACTTTGGTATTTACTTGTTACTTTTGCAAGAAGGGTGGAAATATAAAATATCCAAACTATGCGCCACTGGGCGTGTTGAGAAAGGTACTTAGTTTATTTTGAAGTCAATTCGACTTACGTACCAAGACACACTTTATGAATAGATTTTAGTTTTACTATTTAGACAAGTGTATCCATGCAAGACTTATTGATGCCAAAAGCCAAGTGATGTTGAAAGATACATCTTTATGGGGCAATGGCATATAAATGAATTTTCATTGAAGCTTTGAGGCTTTCTAGTTTGTTAATGAGAATTGAATTCTATTTGAATTTGAAAGAGACCTTTTGGTACCGTCTTTTATACAAAATTTAGTTTATTTCTATTGTGGACAAATCAGGTTATTCTTGTCCATTTAGAAATAATAAATTTGGTATTTTAGATGGAATTTGGTTTATTTCGATTTTGGACAAATTTGGTTATTCTTATCCATTTAGAAATAATAAATTTGGTCTTTAAGAAATTCAAATACTATTGGTACTAGTTCTCAATTTGTAAATGACAACCTATATTTAAAGCTTCATATATTGAAATCTTGTATGATAAGGCATGATACAAAACAGAAATTGACTAATATGGAATTAATTTATTATATCTATTATTGGTGGCCATAATGATAGATATAATAAATAAGGTAAAAAATCTCTAAAGCCTTTCTATTGATTCTTAGAGGTATATGGTTTCCAATACACAATGTTGTGTAAAATTAAACATAAATGGTATTGCTGAAAGATGCAATAAAATGCTTAAAGACATGGTGAGATGTATGATTAATCATTCTATTTTACCAATATTGCTCTAAGAAAAGTACTAAAGATGCAGCTTATATCCTCACTAAGGTTACAGTCAAAGTAATAGCTATTACTCCTTATGAACTATGGACAAGCTAGAAGCCTAATATTAGGCATCTATTCATTTGGGGTGATCCAACTAGGGGTTGGCTATTTAGGCCAACATAAAGAATTCAGATCTAAAGATAGGTAGCTACTACTTTGTTAAGTAACTTTGAGTAATTATGGGGTTTCAAGTTCTTTATCCTACAATTCAGTTATTTTGTGACAGGAATCCAGAGTTCTTGAGGAAATTGAGTTTGGAGGGGAAGATAAGATGGAAAACATTGTCTTTAAGGAGGAATTTATTTCTCTTCTTATGGTTTTTATAGATAATGATCAGGTTTCCATCACTGATGTTATTCAAGATAACGTTGTAGGAGTCTTTCTCTCAAATTCAGAAATCATTCATAAGGTTCAAACTCAATAACCTCAAGAATAAGTGTCTGTAAAGAAATCCACTTGAGAAAGGAGAAGTGCAAATTCGGATGATTATATTGTCTTTTCCTAAGAACATAAGGATGATGTAGGATTGATGGAAGATGATTTTATCAGCTTTCTTCAAGTCATAAAGAGTTCTTATCCTCAAAAGTGGAATGATGTCATGAATGATGAGATTAAGTCTATGAAAGACAAAGATATTTAGGATCTTGATAAATTGCCTGAAGGTGAGAAACCAATTGGTTACAAATAGTTATTTGACACCAAAAAGACTCAAAGGGCAATTTTGAAAGATATAACGCTCGTCTTGTCATAAAGGACTGTACTCAAAAGGGTGGCATTGGTTCTAAAGAGTCTTTCTCTCGAGTTTCAAGGAAAGACTCTTTCAAGATAATAATGGCATTTGTGGCTCATTTTATCGTTGAGTATTAGATGGATATAAAGACTGTGTTTCTCAATTGTGATATTGAAGAGACAATTTATATGGTGCGACCATAGAATTTGTGTTGGTAGACTCAAAGAAAATGGTTTGCAAATTAAGGAATCCATCTATGAGCTCAAACAAGCTTCCTGTCAATGGTATTATTATTTTTGTCTAATAATGTTCTCATCTGGTTTTTTAGATAAATATATGGACAATTTTGTATACCATAAATTCAGTGGGAGTAAAGTCATTTTTCTGGTTTAATATGTCAACGACATATCATTTGCTAATAGTGAGATATGCATAAAGTACTAACCAAGAAGTTTCTAATACTTTTAGAAACAAAAGATCTGGTGTAGCCTCTTTTGGGTTTGGAATTCAAATACGTTGAGATTATTCTCAAAGTGTTCTTGAATTGTCACAAAAGAGTTAAGTCATTAAAGTTCTTAGCAAATTTGGATTAGAGGATTGTAAACCAGGAAATACCCCTATTTCTAAAGGAGACAAGTTTAGTCTCAATTAATGCCCCAAGTATAAGATGCAAAATTTATTATGCATCTACAGTTAAAGGTCTTATGTATACTCAAGTATATATGCATTTGGATATAGCATATATTCCTGGGATATTATATAGACAAAATATCTCAATAACCCTAGAATAGATCATTAAAGAGCAGCAAAAGGATTATATGATATTTGTAGAGAGTAAAGTGTATATGCTCACATACATATAATTAGAATCTGTGGAGATCATTAGGTATTCTGATTCTAATTTTGTTGGATGCCAATAAGGTAATAGATCCATATTTGGGCTATATTTATTTACTAGCTGACGAAACTATTCTGAAAGAGTGTTAAGCAGACACTCAATGCTTCTTCCAGTATGGCAGCTGAGTTTATAGCCTGTTTTGAGGCATTCGAGTGTGGAATATGGCTACAGAATTGTCACTAAGCTGCAAATTATGGTTGGTATTGGTAAACCACTAAGGATTTTGTGTGACAATTAATAAGCCATTGTGTATTCCATCATTAACAGCAACTCATTAAATTTTCTTCTGTTAAATAAAGAGTTTAGAGAGAACAAGTGTAAATAGAACATATTGGGACAAACTCCATTGCTGCGAATCCGCTCATTAAAGAGACTACCAGTTATGTTTTTTCATGAGCATACTGCTCATATGAGCTTCAGATTCATCATTGTTTGACGAAATACAGTTTCGGTGGGAGTTTGTATTTTGTTGTTCTCATTTCCAAACGCACTTAGTATTTTCTGCAGAATAAAGTACATTTGGTTTGTTTATTCTCTGAACATATTATTATGTTTGATCTCATAAGGTTTGAGGACCAGTTGGAGATAGGAATGTATGATCACATTACATGCAATTTCCATGCTACACATCCATACTTGATCTATGTCATTGAATATGTTAGTATGGTGACCATTGATGGGTCCAGTTATGAATAAATGTAACGAAGGCCGCTCTAATCCCATGCTAATGTAGTAGATGGACCAGATTGTTTAAGGAGATGCTTCAAGAAAGACAGTCTTTTTTGTGCACACTCTAGAATATAATTGTCTCAAGAATAATATAGTCCAAGTGGGAGATTGTTGGAAATATTTAATTTATGGGCTTATAGGATTAATTACAATTATATTAAAGACTGTCTAATTTTATGGGACCATTAAGTGATCTATTTTGGGCTCTGGAGATGTCTATGGTGGTATGGGCTTTTATGTGTAGATACCCAATACTAGTAATTAGAATTTTATGGGAACCCTAATTGACCTAGTATATAAAGGATATAATATAGGGTTGTGGTCCCCAAGATTATTCCTGCGTCAGTTTTCTCTGCCCCATCACAGAAAAACGCACAAGACGTTGGAACCAAATCTTGGAAGCTCCCTGTCTTTTTCGGTCAATATTCAAGATTGTTCATCATCGATTCAGGTACGCCTTGCTATTCCTGATTATTGTTCTTGATTGTCTAATAATTTATCAAGATATTTGAGGCATAAAGTAATTATTCTAACACCTCTACCCCATCATCTCAAACCAATCCCTCTCTCCCAGACCAGATGTTGTCCCTCTCTCTCGTACCCACTTGCTTCCCCTCTCCCTTTTCTTTTTTCTGCGAATTGCCATCAATTCAACACCGTCGCCCTGTCTTCATCACCGGCGCACAAGCCAACCACCGGCTTAAGCTGCTTTTAGACCATCTCTCTCACCACATCGTGGCCATATTCATGGTCTTATGTTGGAGCATTGCAACGTGAGTGATGACGAGCTCAATCCAAGCGATGTCACGAAACCACCTATATACATCATTGTCGTTCTGTTCCCTCTCCCTTGTTTCCTCCGCCCTTCCAAATGCAATGAACTGCTGCACACCTCAGTAAAACGTTGATGTCCTGATTGCCGCTGCATAGGTAAATCAATATGATGACGAACCTCTCCTCTCTTCTCCTCTCCTCTATTGATTGGTTTTTCTCTTTGCTAATTCTTCGCTAAATGCATGTATCAATTGTCATTGGTTCTGATTGTGTGTGTGGGCTAATTATGATGGATGTTGTACCAGTGATGGCATAAGCATGGTGGAATTTGTAACGCCCCGAATTCCGTTAATTGATTTTTCCGGAATTTTTGAAATTTTCGGTATTTAATTTCCAATTTTACCCTTGCGGAATTTCCGGGAGTCTTTGGTTAAGAATTATTGATATAATTAATTGATTCACTTTGAAAATATTATTTTCACTTTTAGGATCGATCCTTGTTCGGGAACAATTGGAGTTCCGGGGTGAAATATGGGGTTTGTCGTAGTTCCACTCAAAACTAAATCGTTTTGAATTAAAGTAAGGAAAAAATAAATAAATAAAAACCTAACCCTACTATTCACGTGTTGACCAGGGGAGGAGTTGACCGCGCCTTAGCCAAAACGACGTCGTTTTGGGTCTAGGCCGGCAACCCTAACCCTTCTTCTTTTCTTTCTTTTCATCTCTTTTCTCTTTCTCTTTCTCTTTTCTTTTCCGCCGTTGCTCCACTTCTCTTCTGCGATCTCTTCCTCGCCTCAGATCGTGCAAGCTACGACTCTAACCTAAACTCTCTTCTCTCCACATCTCTTTTCTTTCTTTTTCCCACGAACCCATTGATTCCCTCCTCTTCTCTCTCGCACAGCCACCATTACCTCTTCCTCCTCCTTAGCCGTCGCCACCACTGCAAGTAGAAGGAAGGGCTGCAGTGACGGGGTGCTTCTGTGCGGGAACGGGCGCGAGTCGCCGACGCCTGTTCGGTAAGTCGCGCCGTCCTCTCCCTTGTACTCCCCCGTTGTGTTCTCGCTTTTGACGTTTTGGATCGATTGTGCTAATCGAGTCTTGAATGTGTTGTGTTTGGGCTTGATGATTTCTGCTCATGGCGGCGAGTGTGTGTGTTGTTTGGTGTGGTGTTCGGGTCCATAGGCCTGCTTGCTTCTGGGTTCGTGGTGGTCGATGAATGACGGAGTGGTTTGTGGCTATGTTGGTGCCGGGTCCGGATGCCATAGAGGGGTAGGTTGTGCTGCCTCTGTTTTTTCTCTTCTTCCTTTCTTCTTGTGCCGATGATGCTGTAAGTTTGATTTGGGGTTTGTCTTCATTGTCTTTGAGTGGTGGCGAGTAGGTGGTGGTTGTTGGGTGACGGCGGGTTGGCTATTTTTGTTGTGGCGACGAGGCGTGTCTGCTGCTGTGTTCTCGCGTTCGAGGCGTTCTGGCGGCGGGTTTGGCTTGGGTTGCTGATCGGGCCTTACCGGGCAGTGGCCTGGTGTGGGACTCGGGTTTGGTTCCTTCTGTTCCTTTCTGGTAAGCATTCCGAAGACTTTGTCTTTGAATTCCAAAACTATAATACTCTTGAGATAGATGTTCGGTTGGGTGTTCCTTGGTGTGCACATTCTTGCTGGGAATTTAAGCCGTCGTTGCTTATTTTATTGGAATCTGAGAGCGAGTAAAGTAATGGGTTGGATTTTGATAACAGGGTCTATTATTCGGGTTGGGCAGTTTGTTGTGGTTTCTTTTCGACGTGTCGGGGCACTGTTCCGGCGAGGCTGACCGGAATCCGGCGGGCTCGGGAATTTTCCGGCGAGGCTCGGGTGCTGTTCCGACAAGACATAAATTTCTTTCCGGCATGACATGGTAATTTTCGATGTTGGCCGTTAGTTGATTTTGTACATGTCATGTTGTGTAAATGCATTTAATTAATGTATTAAAACGATATGGACTTAGTGATGGGCCGGGCTTAGGCCCAATTAATGTCATATTAATTCTATATGGGCTTTTAAGCCCAATGACTAATGAAGTGGGCTTAGGCCCAATGGCTTGTAATTGTGATGGGCTTTAGGCCCAATAAAATGTAACTAATTTAAATGGGTTTTAGGCCCAATGGTTTTGGGGAATGTGCCTTAGGCCCAATAAAGGGATATTATTTTAAGATGGGCTTTAGGCCCAACAGGTTCTTATGATGTGGGCCTTAGGCCCAGGTATAAAAGCGGATTTGAAATTTTGGGTTTAGACCTGGATTTCTTAGTAACGGGCCTAGTGTACGGTTAAAGCTTAAGACGATGACATTGGCATGTATTGATTTGATTTCCGTGAATAAATATCTTACATGGTATATATGTTCATAGGAGGTTATGGACATGAGGTTGTTGAGGCGGAACTAGGCTTCAGGTTCCGAGACAATTAATATGGCCAAGGTGAGGACTTATAAACCTTTGTATGCATTACTGCCTACAGTGCTCGGTTAACTGTCTTGATATATTAAGTGGTATTAATTGTTGGTCTTGAATGCTGTATGCATGTTTGTCTGATGTGCTGATGTTGCTAACTGCGAGTGTACTATGTTGGTGTTATCTCTGATGCAGTGTGCACGATTTGTGAACTGTGTACCAGTGTGATATAATATGCCTGTCGTGCATGAGTTGTTTTGTGTGTTAAATAACGTGATATATGGTTTTGTGGTTTGTGTGGTGGATTGTGGGCTGGAGGCCCGGATTGAGATTAAGATGTTAAATCCACACAACCCTGATTGAAATAACGTATGGTACAATTCTTAAAGGATAATTGTGAATAAGATACTATTATAATTCTACTGTGGGGCTGTTGACCGGTTGGTTCGAGCGGGAAGTAATACCCCTCGGGATGGCATGCGGGTTTGCATGTGGGCCTGTGATGGCCGGTTCTACCTCCCTCCTTCTACCTCCCCCTTTCTACCTCCCTCTTTCTCTTTGTCTCTCTCTCTCTCTATGGATATGTTGGGCTTCGTGCCTGGTTTATTTGGGCTTCGTGCCTGGTTATTTGGGCTTATGCCTGGTTGTCTGATCAGACGGGACCGAGCTCGACGCACACAGTAGAGGGCCCTAATAAGATACTTAACTTAATAACAAAGATAATAATATAAGTAATGACAAGTGATGATAAGTAGTTTGACGATGTCCTGCTCTGTGTATTGAGGTTGTTGTTGTTTGATGCCGGTGCAATTGTAGTTGATTTGTTTTGTATATTATTGGTTTATTTGTCTGCGGTGAGACAGTGGTTGGTCTCACCCCCTCACAGTCTTTTACAGGTTAGCTGCTCGTTGAGCAGTGGTGCATATCAGCAGGTGGCGGTGCTTTCCTCTCCTCGGGTCGGATCCATAGAGTTCACTACTTACATGTCTTCATATGTATAGTCTTCCGCTGCAGACTCGTTGTTGTGTAAATTGTTGTATATTTGTTCATTGATTACGTTGTTGATACTGTATCCCGGGTGGAAGGGCATTTTGGTGACTTCACATACTATACAATCTTTAATGGATAATTTTGGGATACAGGTGTCCCAGGAATGAAAAGGGCAATTTGGTCAATTCATAATTAATTTATAACTTGTATTAATAAATTGGGACACGGGCATTTCAGTTGGTAGCGGAGCAGGCTGTAGATCCTTGGGGATACTGTGATTGCTTTTGTGATTTTGTGTGCATAAGTCTGCTCCTGTGTGAGTCGTTTGTTGCATTGTCAGATGCATTCATATAGTGAGTCGTACTATGGATCCGGTGGAGGACACGCACCTGCTGAGGGTCAAAGTGACCCAGTAATGTCATTGAATTGATATGCTTACCTTTACAGTTTAGGCTGTAGTAAAGTTATTTTGTGGTTTATCCACTGATCTATTAGAGTCGGTGTAGACTCTTGATTCCTGGTTTATGTTCCTTGTCTGTGACGAACTGGCCAATGCAAGTAAGAACCATCAGTTTTGTTTTGGAGTTTACATCTATTGAGAAATGTTCTGATATGATGCTTGTGGATATGATTCTCGTGATCTTGGTGATCATGTTTTTGTGGTTTGATTCGATGAGCTTGAGGAATTGAATTTGCTTATGAATTTTCTATGTGGATTGATTCTGTTCGGAGTTCGAGCTGATAACTTTTGAAATTAAATTGAGGTTGATTTAATGGTATATTTGGGGGAAAAATCTTTTAGTGATACTTGAGGTGCTTAACTTTGGTGAGTTTGGGGATATTAATGGTGATTGTGGTAAAAAGGTTTTGATCACGAATCTTTGTCGAGGTTATAGTCCATGTGATGGAAGGCAATGCTGATAGTATGTTCATATTGAGGTTTGATTCTTTTGAGGTGATCTCGAGTACTGTGATCTAGTTGCTAGTTTGTTAAATTACGTGATGCGAAGTACGTTGAGGTTTTAGGTTCCTTACCAAAGGAATTTTGGTGTTCGTGTTAGGAATGACTTGAGGAATATTTATGAATATGTGCTATGAAAAGATTTTTGGGTCTTGAGGAAGGGTAGTTTTGATATTTCGGTAATGATTGGGTTTTAGTACTTAAGGTATGATCCGGGACATATATACGAGTTTGGGTTAAATTAGTGCGTGATAAAGGAAATTACTTGAGGTTCGAAACATGTGAGAGATTATGGATTTTTTTTTGGTCTTGAGGTGTTCACAATGGGAGTGATGATCTTGTTACTTAGGTAACAACTTGGGGTTCTGTGTTAGAGGATATGTGTAATGGGTTAAAAGATTGGATATGTTTTTGGTTGATTGACGACAAATGAAATGGTTTATGGGTTCTAGTATCAATATTGTTGATTATGGTTGGATATGATTCTTTGTTTAGAGCTTTGATCTTATGATCTATTGATCATGTTAGACTAAGTCGATGATTGACTTGGGTATATTGGAGTTCTTGCTTGGAAATGTATTTGATGGACATGATGGTTCTACTTGGTGGTTTGGCCGACGGTATTTTGATACCGGGTGACACTTGTTGTGTCAGCTAAGCACTTGGTTGCTTAATTTCTCTTGAAATTTCGAGGACGAAATTTTGTTAAATAGGGTAGAACTGTAACGCCCCGAATTCCGTTAATTGATTTTTCCGGAATTTTTGAAATTTTCGGTATTTAATTTCCAATTTTACCCTTGCGGAATTTCCGGGAGTCTTTGGTTAAGAATTATTGATATAATTAATTGATTCACTTTGAAAATATTATTTTCACTTTTAGGATCGATCCTTGTTCGGGAACAATTGGAGTTCCGGGGTGAAATATGGGGTTTGTCGTAGTTCCACTCAAAACTACGTCGTTTTGAATTAAAGTAAGGAAAAAAATAAATAAAAACCTAACCCTACTATTCACGTGTTGACCAGGGGAGGAGTTGACCGCGCCTTAGCCAAAACGACGTCGTTTTGGGTCTAGGCCGGCAACCCTAACCCTTCTTCTTTTCTTTCTTTTCATCTCTTTTCTCTTTCTCTTTCTCTTTTCTTTTCCGCCGTTGCTCCACTTCTCTTCCGCGATCTCTTCCTCGCCTCAGATCGTGCAAGCTACGACTCTAACCTAAACTCTCTTCTCTCCACATCTCTTTTCTTTCTTTTTCCCACGAACCCATTGATTCCCTCCTCTTCTCTCTCGCACAACCACCATTACCTCTTCCTCCTCCTTAGCCGTCGCCACCACTGCAAGTAGAAGGAAGGGCTGCAGTGACGGGGTGCTTCTGTGCGGGAACGGGCGCGAGTCGCCGACGCCTGTTCGGTAAGTCGCGCCGTCCTCTCCCTTGTACTCCCCCGTTGTGTTCTCGCTTTTGACGTTTTGGATCGATTGTGCTAATCGAGTCTTGAATGTGTTGTGTTTGGGCTTGATGATTTCTGCTCATGGCGGCGAGTGTGTGTGTTGTTTGGTGTGGTGTTCGGGTCCATAGGCCTGCTTGCTTCTGGGTTCGTGGTGGTCGATGAATGGCGGAGTGGTTTGTGGCTATGTTGGTGCCGGGTCCGGTGTTGCCTCTGTTTTTTCTCTTCTTCCTTTCTTCTTGTGCCGATGATGTTGTAAGTTTGATTTGGGGTTTGTCTTCTTTGTCTTTGAGTGGTGGCGAGTAGGTGGTGGTTGTTGGGTGACGGCGGGTTGGCTGTTTTTGTTGTGGCGACGAGGCGTGTCTGCTACTGTGTTCTCGCGTTCGAGGCGTTCTGGCGGTGGGTTTGGCTTGGGTTGCTGATCGGGCCTTACCGGGCAGTGGCCTGGTGTGGGACTCGGGTTTGGTTCCTTCTGTTCCTTTCTGGTAAGCATTCCAAAGACTTTGTCTTTGAATTCCAAAACTATAATACTCTTGAGATAGATGTTCGGTTGGGTGTTCCTTGCTGTGCACATTCTTGCTGGGAATTTAAGCCGTCGTTGCTTATTTTATTGGAATCTGAGAGCGAGTAAAGTAATGGGTTGGATTTTGATAACAGGGTGTATTATTCGGGTTGGGCAGTTTGTTGTGGTTTCTTTTCGACGTGTCGGGGCACTGTTCCGGCGAGGCTGACCGGAATCCGGCGGGCTCGGGAATTTTCCGGCGAGGCTCGGGTGCTGTTCCGACAAGACATAAATTTCTTTCCGGCATGACATGGTAATTTTCGATGTTGGCCGTTAGTTGATTTTGTACATGTCATGTTGTGTAAATGCATTTAATTAATGTATTAAAACGATATGGACTTAGTGGAAACCGGGTGTGCGAGTTGTGTGTGGCGCGGCCGGAATATATTTCCGACGCATTTAGAACCGTTAGGCCGAAGAGGTTGAGCTCGGGAGTTCGATAAAAGTATTGTTGTGATGGGCCGGGCTTAGGCCCAATTAATGTCATATTAATTCTATATGGGCTTTTAAGCCCAATGACTAATGAAGTGGGCTTAGGCCCAATGGCTTGTAATTGTGATGGGCTTTAGGCCCAATAAAATGTAACTAATTTAAATGGGTTTTAGGCCCAATGGTTTTGGGGAATGTGCCTTAGGCCCAATAAAGGGATATTATTTTAAGATGGGCTTTAGGCCCAACGGGTTCTTATGATGTGGGCCTTAGGCCCAGGTATAAAAGTGGATTTGAAATTTTGGGTTTAGACCTGGATTTCTTAGTAACGGGCCTAGTGTACGGTTAAAGCTTAAGACGATGACATTGGCATGTATTTGATTTGATTTCCGTGAATAAATATCTTACATGGTATATATGTTCATAGGAGGTTATGGACATGAGGTTGTTGAGGCGGAACTAGGCTTCAGGTTCCGAGACAATTAATATGGCCAAGGTGAGGACTTATAAACCTTTGTATGCATTACTGCCTACAGTGCTCGGTTAACTGTCTTGATATATTAAGTGGTATTAATTGTTGGTCTTGAATGCTGTATGCATGTTTGTCTGATGTGCTGATGTTGCTAACTGCGAGTGTACTATGTTGGTGTTATCTCTGATGCAGTGTGCACGATTTGTGAGCTGTGTACCAGTGTGATATAATATGCCTGTCGTGCATGAGTTGTTTTGTGTGTTAAATAACGTGATATATGGTTTTGTGGTTTGTGTGGTGGATTGTGGGCTGGAGGCCCGGATTGAGATTAAGATGTTAAATCCACACAACCCTGATTGAAATAACGTATGGTACAATTCTTAAAGGATAATTGTGAATAAGATACTATTATAATTCTACTGTGGGGCTGTTGACCGGTTGGTTCGAGCGGGAAGTAATACCCCTCGGGATGGCATGCGGGTTTGCATGTGGGCCTGTGATGGCCGGTTCTACCTCCCTCCTTCTACCTCTCCCTTTCTACCTCTCTCTTTCTCTATGGATATGTTGGGCTTCGTGCCTGGTTTATTTGGGCTTCGTGCCTGGTTATTTGGGCTTATGCCTGGTTGTCTGATCAGACGGGACCGAGCTCGACGCACACAGTAAAGGGCCCTAATAAGATACTTAACTTAATAACAAAGATAATAATATAAGTAATGACAAGTGATGATAAGTAGTTTGACGATGCCCTGCTCTGTGTATTGAGGTTGTTGTTGTTTGATGCCGGTGCAATTGTAGTTGATTTGTTTTGTATATTATTGGTTTATTTGTCTGCGGTGAGACAGTGGTTGGTCTCACTCCCTCACAATCTTTTACAGGTTAGCTGCTCGTTGAGCAGTGGTGCATGTCAGCAGGTGGCGGTGCTTTCCTCTCCTCGGGTCGGATCCATAGAGTTCACTACTTACATGTCTTCATATGTATAGTCTTCCGCTGCATACTCGTTGTTGTGTAAATTGTTGTATATTTGTTCATTGATTACGTTGTTGATACTGTATCCCGGGTGGAAGGGCATTTTGGTCACTTCACATACTATACAATCTTTAATGGATAATTTTGGGATACGGGTATCCCGGGAATGAAAAGGGCAATTTTGTCAATTCATAATTAATTTATAACTTGTATTAATAAATTGGGACACGGGCGTTTCAGAATTGGTCGTGGTTTGTGGCATGGATGGTTCGGGCTCTGTTTGGATTCTTTTATATAGATTTCTATTAGAGAATTGAGCTAGGTTGGATGGGTTTCAGAGTGGGGTCATGTTGTTGGTGGTGTTGGGTTTGTGGGTTCAACATGGTTCTTATGGGGTTGCTGATGGTGGTAGATCGCGATATTGGTGGAAGATTACGCGAATATGATCATAGTGGCCTATTCTTGGTGGTTTTTGGCTAAGAGCACATGTTGGTGAGGTGCTTTAGATTTTTAGGAAGGGGTCAATCACTATTCAACAAAAGGATTTTAGTGGTGTTACTGCTTGACAATGACAGACGCATAAGTGAAGTTATAATTCACTGTGTGTTTCATTGTATTGATAAGGGTTATACATATACAGAAGCCTTGACTTGAGGGCTACACAATTACACAATGATTGCCTACATTCTAGGTGTAATCAACGATAGTCACTATCCATGATCTCCATGAGCTAAGCCTATAATATAGAAATAATCAACTACACATGATTACACAGATACTATTTCCTTATCGCTCTCCCTCAAATTGAACGTGGATGAACACACGTTCAATGTGTTGCGTAATTCTTCAAAACGAGTTGTATGTAGTGGCTTGGTAAGAATGTTTGTGATTGCTCATGTGAGCTGATATAGCAAATAGGGATGGAAATTGGGTAGGGTCGGGTAGGGTAAGTGTTACCCGGACCCGGACCCTTAATTAAACCGGGTAGGGTAAAACATTGACTGATTATAGATCGGGTAGGGTAAAATTTTATATTTTTGCCCAACGGGTAATACGGGTCTGGGTAAGGGTATACCCGTTATACCTGTTAAGTAAAAATTAAGATTTATATAAAAAAGGGAAAAATTAAGAATCCAATAAAATAATCCAATTAATAAATAATCCATGAAATATGTTGAAGGTTGAAGCATAAGAATTTTAAAAATGAAAAAGCAAGACCAAAAATTTAAAGTGCGTGTAACAATTCACAACTAAAACTTAAAATCCAAAAAGCAAGCATTAAACTTTTTCCTCTTCCTTATCAGGATCCCAACAAGCATAGGTAATTCTTTTTTTTGTCGAACGAGCACAGGTGTTAAGTTCCTAAGCCATCACATGAATGAAAATTACAAGTCACTGGCGCCACGAATGACAACTAGTATATTTACTTTTTACGAATACTGATTCAATTTGTCTGAGTATTCAATCAACACTATAAACAAGTGCAGGTTACTTTTTCGATAAAAAGATACCGATTACCCAAAAAAACTAACAGAAAAAACGTGCAGGGAGAGCAATCAGAGATAAAGAAATAATTAATTTTGATTTCTTACCAGTTACCGATTACCACCAATGGATTAGGAGGAAGAAACAATTTGAGAATTGAGAGAGATGCTTCAACTGTAGAGTGCTGTCGCGCGGCTCAAACAAAGCGAGTGTGAAGAGAATTAAAAAAAAAAAGAAAGTTAGCTTTATTTTTTCTAGAAGGGGAATAGATTTTAGGGTATTATAATGGGCCGGGTCTAATGGGTAGAGTAGAATCTAGACCCGTACCTATACTCAGACCCGGTCAACTCGGGTCTGGGTATTACCCTACCCTCTTTTTACCCAGTCAAAGTTGGGTAATACCCTACCCATACAAACGGGTCTCGGGTGGGTATCGGGTAGACCCGGAAAAATTGCCATCCCTAATAGCAAACCACAATAGACTTGTCCCGAACTTTATCTCGCAGGAAGTGGAAATCAATCTCCAAGTGCTTGGTGCGTGAAAGAAATACAGGACTTGCAGTCAAGTATGCGGTAGACAAATTGTCACACCATAAAATTAGAGAAGCAGAAACGAGGAACCCAATCTCGTGCAGCAAAGATTGAATCCAAATAACTTCCGAGGCCACTGTGGCTATAGCAAAATATTCTGCCTCAATGGAAGACCGAGACACTACGCACTGCTTCCGCAAGAGCCAGGAGCTATGATTATGCCCAAGATAATCAGCAAACCCCATGGTGGACCAGCGATGATTAACCGAACTAGCTTATTCCGAGTCAAAATAACCCTGTAAATAATGAGTTGACCTTTTGCAAAGATGTAAACCATGATGGAGAGTAGCGTGGACATACCGTAAGATGCGCTTCACAGCCATCCAATGCTCATCAGTAGGCTGATGCATGGACTGAGACACCTTATTCACAGAGTAAGTAAGATCAGGCCGAGTAAAAGTTAAGTATTGTAGGCTACCGATAATGCTCCGGTATGTGGTTGCATCAGGAAGTGGTGTGCCACCATCAAGTCGAAGCTTAGTGGTTGTTGTGAAGGGCGTGGAAATGGGTTTTGCAGTGAGCATGTGAGCACGTCGTAGGTGATCAGTGGCATATTTGTGTTGCTGTAATAGAATGCCACTCAAGGTCCAGTGGACTTCAATTCCCAAGAAATAAGCCATCCGACCAAGGTCTCGTAGGGCAAACTTGCTCTTCAAAAAATTCACCAAGGCAATAATGTGCGTGGTGTCACGTCCCAATACAAGAATATCATAAACATAAACAAGGCAGAACAGTTGTACTTTAGAACCAAAAAAATAGAAGAGGGAAGTGTCAGCATTAGACTCTCGAAAGCCATATTGGACCAGCGCATCAGTTAAACACTGATTCCACATGCGAGGTGCTTGCTTGAGGCCATAGAGAGAGCGATGTAGTTGATAGACATAATGTGGTTTAGCCTGGTCAATAAACCCCGGAGGTTGATGCATGAAGACCTTTTCCTCTAAGGATACATAGAGAAAGGCATTAGAAATGTCGAGTTGAGTAACATGCCATCCATAAGACACAACAAGGGAGAGAAGGAGGCGGATTGTGATAGACTTCACAACCAGACTAAATGTGTCTGTAAAATCTACACCCCAGCGTTGATGAAAACCTTTGGCTACAAAACGAGCTTGATACCTCTCTACAGTACCTTCAGGATTGAGCTTGGTCTTATACACCCATTTACAACCGACAATATTGGATCTGTCAGAAGGAGGAATGAGAGCCCAGGTCCCATTAGCAAGCAAAACATCATATTCAGCCTACATGGCCTGCCGCCAGTGAGGAGATGCCACAGCCTGGTCATAACTAAACGATCAGAGGCGGGTGTAATCTGTTAGTATAATATGCCCAAAAGCTAATCATTGGATGATTGTATATAGTCATGTATATATATTAAGGTTATTCTAATAAATATGTTTATGTGATAAACGCTTGCACATATTTATAACCCTAGAATATTTTATATTCTTGAAATGTCCCTAGTCGATTATTATTATGGATGGGTTGTAATAATAAATTAAGACTAGCGTATGTTGAGAATTTTATGAGATATGAATTCTACATACGGGTACAAGTTAGAGAACTTGTGGTCTGGACTGACCCGACATAAGAACACTACATGGAACGTTATATGATTGTCATTAGTGGTTCTTATATGTATTGTCCTTAGACCTGAGATCATCAAGGTTCCCAACATGTGAGTCATCTACTTCGATATTACTCTTGGCTATTTGTAGCTGAGTAGACCTTAGTGTAATCATTGGGTATATGATATAATGTGTAGTGGGTTTTGTATGATCAAGATGGGATTCGTCCAACCCTTATAACGGGTATATTATCAGATCGGCCTCTTGATAGAGTTGAACTGTAAATGCATGGCCATGCTCGGATTATGTGATATGATGATATCATTAGTATCTGTTTTACACAGTTAACTCGGGGATCAAGAAACTTAGATTAAACATATACGAGATTGACTTATTCCATGTCTCGTGTTTAATCTTAATAATGTGACGAAAGGATATATAATGACATGTTTCCGAGGCATAATGAGTCGGTACTGATTTTGTCGTTTGGGTAGCAATGATGTGTTGCTAGATGCCGCTCATTGTTTATAATTGTAAATGAGTTTACAATTATTGCCAAACGTTACAAGCGCCTACAGGGTCACACACTTAGAACTGTTGATTCGAGCAGGTGGTTAAACCACGGTTAGATCGTGGTTCGACCAGGTATTAGAGCTAGGATTAGACCATGGTTAGACCATGGTTGGACCGGGTCGTTTGGGTTGGTTCGGTTCAATAGTTACCAGAATTATTGAACCTGAATTATTGTCCCAAAGGCATGAAAGAATGTGTTGTTTTATATATATGTTGATATATATAATTGAGTTAGTGGAGACATGATCATGTAGATGATTGTGACTAAAGTATAGATAATGGAAAACACAATTATGCATGATAAGATGTATGTATGATTGGTTGGCCATTTTCTATGTTAACTAACATGTAACCATATATGTGATATATGTAAGAGTGTGAAGGATGAGCAGATTTCAAGAGCTCAACACACAAACACATTCACAAGAGTTGTGAGAAAAACACTATAGGCTCTCTTGCTCTCAGAAATTCTGCAGCTAGCACTGCGGTTCGAGAGTGCTCGAGTTAGTGATCGTGAGACGGTTGCTAGCAGTCATCAACGGTTCGTGTGGATACCGTAGAGGAGTCGAATTTCTGTCCGGTTCTTGCTGATTTGTATCATCAGTTGAGTGAAAGATCTCAACCAAACCAGGTACAAAATTATTGTTATTCGGTTTACTCTGTTTCACATGGATCCTCTATGAGTTCCGGGTCTTTCTGCTGCATTTTGTTTATCAAGTTTGCATGCCCGGATACTTACAGTAGTAGCGGAGCCTCTTGTGAAACGCTAAACCGAATTTGTTGTGCATATGTATGATATGCTCACATTAATGTATGTGATATGTTGAGTTCGATTTGGCATATGTGATATGTTGAAGTAGGTTTTGTCAAAATTATTTTGACAACGAGTACTTGATTGGTATGTGATATCAATCAAGGTGTTCTTGGCAGTAAGCCGAATGGGTTCGACAAAGATAAATCGATTGTCGGTTTTCGTATAGAACGATTGTCGTTCTAGTGCAGCAAGGCCTCAACATCGATGTTCACATGAAGATTAGCCTTGGCCGAATCTTCTAAACATCGATGTTGTGAGACAAACATTGATGTTTTCATGAAGATTGGCTTTGGTAGAATCTTGAAACATCAATGTTGTGAGACAACCATCGATGCTCTCATGAAAAGTGGCCTTGGCAGAATTCTCAAACATCGATGTTCAGGGTTTAAACATCGATGTTCAAGAGTTCTGTCAAATTAGTTTGAGATTCTAGAATTTGCAAACATTGATGTTTAAGATCAAACATCATGTTCTTGAGTTCCAGAATTCTCAAACATCGATGTTTAAAAGTAAAACATCGATGTTCAAAAGTACTGCCAGAAATCTTGAACTTTCAGAACTCTCAAACATCGATGTTTAAGAGTTAGACATCGATGTTGTTGAGCTCTGCCAAATAGTTTGGAGTTCCAGATTCTCAAAACATCGATGTTGAAGTTTAAACATCGATGTTCTTCAACACTGCCAAGCAGTTGGGAGAATCAGATTCTCAAAACATCGATGTTCAAGTTAGACATCGATGTTCTCATGTATTTTTGGCTTCCAAATTTACGAAACATCAATATATGATTTGTTGATTTTTTGCATGTGATGTATGAACATAATGTGTTGATGTAAATATTAAGTTCCTCTTGTGTTGCCTTCCATTGATAAGCACTCATCATTGCTTAGATCAACACTTGGTAGGTTTTCCCAAAACAAGGTGCCAATGTTTATCCTAACAAGGTGCGATGGGATAATTGTAATATCCAAACTGCTTATTATGGGTTGAACTTAACTAGGTCATCTCAATAGGATTGAGGACTTAGAGGCAAAGAGTTGAGCTAAGTCTATGAGTTAGACAAGAACAAGCGTTGTTACTCAACTATCCAAGAGTTGCATGAGATGTAATTGACAAGAGTTGCCTACCTAAATAACTATGATGTAAACGATCAACCAAAGCTGACTTATCTTGTAGTGAAATATGGATCTTGGCCTACTTATCATTATCTTGATTCATAGTAGTGTGAACACCCAAATTTGACCCACAGAAATTTTACTAAATTAGACTTCGTACATGTGTAGACTTAGGATCAATGAGATGATTTGGTCCAAGGTTCAAACATTATATGAATTTTAATTTAGTAGAATTGGTATATTTTGATGACATAAACCTTTATGCGCTTAAGTCCTAGGATTAATGAGATGATTTAACACTAGGATAAAATATATGATATGGTTTATTTATTAAAATGCATTTGCATGGGCTCTTTTAGTTGTTTTTGACCCAATAATAATGAGATGATTTATTCTCGGGTTGAGAATAGATTTAAGGGTCGAAATTAATTAATTCTCCAAAGTTTTTCCAGCCCATTAACACATTTCTTGTAGGTTAATTTTAGCTCTGATTTTCGTGGAAAATCAAAGTTAATTATCATGTAAGTAGATTTTGTGTTTTGGTAAGATTTTGGGCTTAATTGGGTGTTAATGTGTGATTGATTGATTATGGAATGACTTGGGGGAGTGCAAATCAAGTAATTGAGTGATTCTAGGAAGATTGGGGGTTGATTACGCGGTAGGATCGAATCAGAGCGACATTAGGGAGATTCGGGAGCAAAAAAGGAAAGAACGCACAAAACCGGGAAGGACCGATGGTCATCTCGGGATGCCAGCAAGGCCATGGCGGTCTTGTGGCCATGACCGCCAGCCATGGCTGTCATCCAAGCCATGACCGCAGGCCATGGCGGTCATAAGTGCCCAGGATCCTCGAAAATCTTCGATTTTGTTTCTTTTTCGATCCTACGCGGTTTTGGACCAGATCTTCGGGGTATAATCTTCACCATTAAGCAGGTTCACGCCCCTAGTCTTCCCAGAGCACTATAAATAGGACCCCTAACACACATTTCCGGGGGCTCAACATCTTTCTCACATACACACCCATAAGCTTTGAGTGCTTGGAGAAACTCTACTTCTCCTAGCCTAGAAACACATTCTTAGGCAGAAACTCTAGTGGAATGCCATGGGAAGCATCAAGAAAGGAGCCAGTAGCAGTAGTAGATCAAGAGAAGAAGAGGAAGGAGGCGGATTCAAGCGAATCGGTGGAGAAGAAGTGCTGAACCCGAGAAGAGGAGCCCAGTGCAGACAGTCTCAGTAATTCGGCCATATCTAGAGCTATAGACCTTGGTTTGCTGCGATCTTGGTGTCTCTGGAAGTTCTACAACTTTGCTGTTCAGGCCAGACACCAGTTCCACCACCTTCTGCCCCGTATCCTCTGTTGAAGTTTTGCCAAGATTCTATTGCGGGAGTTATAGGCACATAGGAGCAAGAGGAGGGCTACACGAGGTAACTCGTTCTGATTCTATTTGATTTACTGCTGTTATGACATGATGATGATAATGATGCTTTTGATGATGTGATTGCTGTGATGCCATGACAAGAACTACGTGGGCTTTGAACCCAGTCGCCGGGGTACGCAGATGGTCTCTAGTGATGGAGACTCAAGCCCAAATCTTCTTATTTTCCCTTTTTGCTCCAAACCTTCTTCTCCTTCCCCTCCAATTCAACTTTATTTTTATGTGATTTGTTTCCACACTTGCACACGCACACAAGGCACACTTATGCTCTTTGACTGCACAGCTCTTTGATTGCACAAGATTTTGACCCAACACGGACGGGTGCCTAACACCTTCCCATCCGTGACGAACCCCCGATCCCATTTCTTTGGTTCACCATGACCGGTTGCCTAAGGAGTCATATGAAGGTTTTTCCCAAGTTTTGCCCTTAATAAAACTTGGGTGGCGACTCCAATGATATGAGATTGACCCGAAGAAGAAGGTGAAAGGAATATGTGAGAAGGCCCAAGTGATTTTGGGTCGGGTTCTCACAGTTGGCGACTCCACTGGGGAAGTAGTGGGTTTAAGAGATCTTGTGCGATCATAAAGCTTTGTGTGCCTTTTGATTTGTCATCATAATTGCCCTGCATTCATGATGATTTATGTGAAGCCTTTACTGTAAAAGGGCGAGGGAAGCCAAGTCCACCACATACTTTCTTTGAGTGTTGGTGGCTTGTATGAGCCCGTTTCTCGATGCTTAGCAGTAACGGGGATTAACTGGCCTCGGACCTCACGCGATATCCATTATCACATGTGAGTAGGTCAACCTATTCCCTAGCTGCAGTCTTTTGGCCCCCTGAGCATCTCATGCATTATGAATCAATAAGTGGTATTTGCATTTGTGTGAATCTTGCTGTGTTTTGTACATACGTGATATATCTTGTTATTTTGGGACCCGAAACTATGCACACATGGGGTTTGAGGAAGGAGAAAAGGAAGTTGATCATCCATGACTATCAAAGGGGATGCTACCCCTTGACCCTGCCCGCTAACCGACTAGCGAGACCGCCGTGCCAACTCTGTGTAGGGTGTTATATTGCGTGATTTGGGTTAATGAGTCTAATAAATGAACCCTAGGGAAGTAAGTACACATGCTTAAGTTGATATTAGATTTTTGATTTTGTTTCCCAGTTGACACATATGTTCAGTCGGTCTACCTTGTCTTAGGGAATTCATAGTTGCATACGTTGAGCATTGCAATACATGTCGTTTAAAGCACAAAAACGAAATTCGAGCTAAGATGTCTCAACTTTCGATGTGCAACCCTTTTGAATCTGAGTCTTCATGAGATATATATTTTGGAAGAATAATGAAACATGTTTTGTGAGTATATCCCATCATGATTTTCCCATTGTTTTCGAACATCTTGAATGAAAACGGAGCTTGAGTCTAGGATCCCTGATGACCGTGAACTCTATCATTAAAATTGAACCCTTAGGACACTAGGGGTGGGTAGTGCCTTAGTTGGAAGGGAGATGGGGAAGATATTAGGGATGATGAAATGCCCGTGTCCTAATTTATTAATACAAACCATAAATTAAATATAAAATGACCAAATTGCCCTTATCATTTCTGCGACACGAAAAAAACCATCAACTAAAACACCGTATCCCAAATTATCCATTAAATTAATTATATCGTGTGAAGTGACCAATATACCCTTCTGCCCCGGGATACGATAAAAATCAAGATAATCATTAATTAACCAACATATAGACAATACATTATATCAAAATAGAGTATGCAGCGGAAGACAAATACATATGACAACACATATGCAATGAACCCTATGGATCCGACCCGAGGAGGAAAGCACCGCCACCTGCTGATATGCTCTTCTGATCACGATCAGCTAAACTGTGAGACCAACCATGATCAATCGATCAGCTCCCTCTTTCTCTCTGTGACACCGGCATTAAGCAATAGCAATCGCAGTGCACAAACAAGTCACAATACAAAACACGAGTCATCATCAGACTTCAAACCATCACTTATCATTACTTATATTATTATTGTTGTTATTAGGTTTACATATTTTATTAGGGCCCTCTACTGTGTACGTCGAGCTCGGTCCCGTCTCATGAGATAACCAGGGCATAAGCCCAATATAAACAGGGCAAGGCCCAATACAATCAGAGAGAGAGAGATAGACAGAGAGAAAGAGGGAGGTAGAAAGGGGGAGATAGAAAGAGGGAGGTAGAACCGGTCATCACAGACCCATATGCTAAACCTCATATACCATGCTATCCCGCATGAAATCCTGAGGGGTATCACTTCCCGCTCGAACCAACCGGTCAACAGCCCCACAGTAGAATTATTATAATTCGTTATTCTCAATTATGCATAAAGAGTTTTGCCATACGTTATTATCAAACAGGTTGTGTGGATTTAATATCTCTTTTTTCAAACCCGGGATATCATACCTCATATTATTTAATCGTAACAAACAAATCATGCCCAACTGGCATGTCTTATCACACAGGCACACGATTCACATCGGACAACAGGTCACATAATCAGGCACACCACATCATAGGTATCATCAACATAATACACTTCGCAAATAGCAACATCAGCACAACAGGCATATATGCATACAGCATTCAGTGCCAAACAAATATTATCACTTTGTATATCATGTTAATTAACCGAGTATTGTAGGCAGTAGTGCATACAAAGGTTTATATGTCCTCACCTGGATCGTTGGAATCATCTTGGAAGATAAGGCCATCTCCTACCTCGACATAATCAGATTCCTATAATTATAACCCACACTCAATTACAATCCATATCCACGAGGCATTGAGATGCATGCATATTATGCACTAGCTAACTTAATTTACTGTTAACAACCTTCAACCTTACATGGGTATATAAGGGGTTAAGACCCAACCCAAAATATTCAATTTTGTAACAATGATGTTGAAAACTGGAAAATCCATTTAAAAACCAATGCATAGAAACCAAGGTTTCATGACACAAAACCTCATGACAAAACTACTAGAGCAATAGAATCTTGAATTATTAATCTTTTATAGAAACAAGTGAAAAGCCATTGTTACTACCATCTCAAGTTTAAGGTAAATTAGTTAAAAGAAGGTGACGATAATTGCCCACAAAACAGTGCACATAAACATGATGATTTGATGAAAAGGAATCTCAAAAACCATCCAATCCATGTGAAATGAACTACTCCTGGGCTTGGTACAAAACCACATAAAAGTAAAGTTGTTCCCCTAGATTTTGATAAGTATGAATTAACCGGATAAAGAAAACACATATTCTGCCCAACAACCCCTTGCCAAGGCAAGATAGATATATGCTCTACTAATTAAGAAATTGACTCGTCAGTAGCACTATATCATTAGTAAGCTTGTTTCGTAGGAATATTCATACTAAATCTTACACATATACACGTATAGTATATATACACAGTTATATCATTCTCAATTAGCGGATAGAACAAAACTTCTAGCAAGTGTCAAAATCCTAGTTTATTGCATCAATTAATAGTTTAGCAGTGAAGAACAAATGAAATCGTGCAAAACCATGTGAGATGAACTAAGTTGACCGTTAAACCAAACCCCCACAGTATAGTTTCATGTGAGATGCACTAAGATGTCATATATTAAACATCCACGTGTTCTTGCTGAATATATATAGACCTGTATTTAAACGCTTACTCCATTAGTTAACTAACAACTCATGCCCTCAAATTACGTAATTTGCAGTATGTACATTTCCAAAATGGATTTTCTATCCTCACACCAGAATCCAAACCAAAACATTAATTGCATGAATTGGGGAATAGACTTATAAGCAGCTGGCAAATAATTGACAAATCAATTCCAAATCAGGATTTATGTTTAAAAGAAGTCGATTACCACATAACCTGAATAATCAAATGCTCAAAAACAAAGGACCATGAATGATATAATAAGTAAAGAACCACTCAGCTCAACGTTACGTAAAACGGTAAAGCTTGGGTCATTACTCGTTAAGAGTTGTTTCAAACGGTACCCGGCAATCACTCCAGCAAAGCACCAACATAAGTCCACTGAAACAGCAGCCCCGGCTGAGCACAGCCAGCCTGAACACACTCAAACCATTGAACCACCATCCGAAACTCGACCCACGCCAACCCAAGAAGACCCGACAATCCGCCACTATGACTCTCTAACCTCCAAACGTCGAACCCGCCACCCATACAAACCCAACAGCAATCAACGATAAAACACACAACCCAAACCGGGTTAAACCCACAACAAAGCAAGAAGGTAAAGAGGAACATGGAAAAAGGAGGGGAAAGAGGAGGGCGGCAGCGCAGTACTCACACGATAATGCAGCAGGCGGTAGCAGCGACGGTGGCGTCTCTAGGCATTGGTTGCTCGCAGCAACCCGAAGAGAAAGAGAAGAAAGATGGCGGCGATGTGTGGATTTCATGGGAAGGGGCAGTTAGGTGGAGAGGGAGAGTAATTGAGGAGAAAGAAGAGAAAATTGGGAAGAGAACATGGGGAGAGAGGGTGCGGCCGATGGAAAAAAAAAAAAAAAAGTGGAAAGAAGAAAATGAAGAAAAGGGGAAAAGAAAGAAGAGGGTTAGGGTATTGACCCGCCCAAACCAAAACGACGCCGTTTGGTTTTGGGCGCGGTCAACCCGCCCTTCAGGTCAACATCTCCTGGTTTTGGTATTTTTTTTCCTTTTCTTTTCTTTTACCAAAATGACGTAGTTTCAATTAAAACTACGACAAACACCGTTTTACGCTCCGAAACGCGTTTGTTTTCAACAAAACCAGAACAAGAGATAATATCAATAAAAATTAATTTTTTTCCAAGGTAAATAAATAATTTCCTTGACAAACATCCGGAAATTCCTCGAGGGTAAAATTGGAAATAAATTTTTAAAAATTTCGAAAATCCATAGAAATTAAATATCGAAAATTCGGGGCGTTACAGATGAGGAATATGTCACAAGGCAGCGAATCTCAGTAGAAGGGGGATGGTGACAACATCGGAAGTCACGGAGGTATCCCACGACAGAAGGTGGAAAGAAGGCGAAGACAGCAACGACGCATCAACTTGAGACACCAAGGCGACTTTGGGCCTTCTCTTGAGAGGAGATGTAAGCCCCAATATTTATGGCTGAAGAAGTGAGATGGGATGACCTAGTTGGGCTTTCTCGTGAGAGGAGATGCAAGCCCCAATAATTATAGTAAGAGAAGTGAGATGAAGTAACCCGATTGGGCTTTCCTCAAGAACACCGATGCAAGTCCCGGTTCTTACTTGTGAACCAAGTAGATAAGCCAAGATGAGAAGCCAAGCTGAAGAGTCAAGTTAAAGAGCTAAGCCAAGAGATCAAGTCGACAAGCCGAGTTGAGAAGTATAGTTGAGGTGTCAAGTGGAAGGCAATGAGTTAAATCGACAGGCTGAGACTTTGCCATTGGGCTTTCACGTGAGGGAAGATGCAAGTCTGGGTATTATCCCAAAGAAGATATAAGCCCTGATTCTTATTCGCAAACCTGGTCAATGAGCCATAATGAGAAGCTGAGTTGATGAACCGGGTTGATGAGCTGAGCCGAGGGGCCGAACTGATAAACCAAGTTGAGGGACCGAACAGAAGAGCCAGGTTGATGAGCCATAATGAGAAGCTGAGTTGATGAACTAGGCTGATGAACCGAGCTGAGGAGCCGAATTGGTGAGCCAAGTTAATGAGCCAAAATGAGAAGATGAGTTGATGAACCAGGATAATAAGCCAAGTCGAGGAGCCGAACTAATAAACTGATGCATGTGAAATATGCATAGTTTAAGGCATAATTTTGAACACAAATTGCTCTCAATTCATCATGATTATATACCTCATATGCAATATTCCATCATATCCCTTCAATTTCCATCCCTTACTGTATGATTAGTGGTTTCAGGTACATTTTGGCCAAATCAATAGGATTTCATTGAAGAATATGAAGATACAGCCTCAGTCACAGCGTGAGACTGTGACAGAGCTTGTGAGCCTGTTTTTGAGGCTGTCGTTCATCAAGGACCCAAAGCAGGAACCAATTAAAGGAAGAATTTGAGAAAGAACTGCTACAGCCTCAGCCACAGCGTGAGTCTGTACACGCTGCAGAAACCCAGAAAACGCAAAAAGAATAAAGAACGCCGCCACTTGCGCCACCTGCTCCACTAACTTAAACAATCATTCTCCTGACATTCCCAGAG
>JAKUCV010006064.1:3593-25951 GCA_028386065.3 Turnera subulata
CATATTTTCCAGAAGCATAAAAGTCAATGTTGTCGGCAGAACATAATACAACTAGAACCAAAACTTCCTGGAGAAACATACGTGTAATGCCTCTGTTGATTCCAAGAATTAAACAAATACAATCCACATATGAATCGATTAATTATTTGTTGATTGTCAAATCTATTGATCTCGTCATGCAGAGCCCATTAAATCCTTGCAAAACATGTCATAAGTGGTCTGTTGAACGAAATCATAATATGTAAAACAAATTGCCTAACTTTTGGTTTCATGCGACAGTAACACACAATTGCTATTCATCAATGCACGATCCCAATGTTATATTATTCTATTACTAGATGTTCATTGCGTGAATAAACAGAGCAACGCAATCAAACGATACTGTGCTTTTAAAATTCATGTCGACATTCTACTATTTTTTTTTTTTATTCAACAAACAACTAGCAATCTGAATTTATTGGATGAAACATAATACCCAACCAAACCAGATTATGTCGACGCACACACTTTCGTCAACAAGCAGCAGTTTTTTTTTTTAATTCTAAACATCAATCAACAACATTAGAGGGGAGATAATTGTTTTAAACCAGCGTACCGCTACCACATGTTAGATAATTTTAACATGAAACATCATAACAATTAGGGATTAAACAAACATCACATAAACCCTAATTTAGAACAACATAATTAGGATCTTAAACTCATCATCTCCCACTAATTCTTAAGATATTGATAGCGTACCTGTTGATTCCATAATGTGTATTCCTTGATATGTGCTTTGTTTGTTTTCCTTGAGGTGGATTTCTCCCTCTTGCCTTGTCTGCTTTCTAACGTTGTTTTGATGGGTTAACAAACGTTGTTTTTTTTAGGAGAGAGAGGACTCATCTCTTTATTTTTCTATTTATACACTCCCATCAAGTGCTCTTTAGAAAACCCTAATAGTTGGCCAATGGGCTTTTGCCACGTCATTAAATAATACTCAATATATTATGTGTGCCACATAATAGAAAATATTCTTACATTCTCCCACTTGGCACATATAATATATTGTGTGTGCCACATAATAGAAGATATTATTACATGAGATTGAAGGTGGTTTTAAGGATTAAAGTTGGGGGTAATTTATGTTATTTATTCCCATTACCTGGAAAAAAGAGTATGTTGATTTGCTTTAATTGCTGAATTCGGGATTTGTTTTTTAGACCTATAATGGAATAAATACAATGGAAGAAACTGACAAAAGGCCTAGATCAAAATGCAAAAGGCTACTTGAAGCCTTGAACGGTACCTGGCTAAAATGTTAAGTCGCTTTGTAATTGTAGCTATTATGGTAGTCAGACCTAGATCGGCCCGCCCGGTTCAACTGGGGTAACCGAAACCCGGAGGCCAGGCCGGTCCGAAAATTCTCCCGGTTTTTGTTGATTAAAGACCCGTCTGGGTTTGCCGGGTTTTCCGGTTTTGGTTGATTCGGAACGGGTTTTCGTGGTTCACGGGTTGGTATCCAACATGTTAGCAAACATTACAATAAAAAATCTAAATATTGAGTTGCAAATGGTGGGATTTGAACCATGAATTTTTTGCTTAATCTTGAGGGAGGGGACAAAACACTAGGCTAATGTTCAAATTATGATATTTTTCATTATGACACATAAGAAATACAATCTATTGCAAAATATCAAATATTGGATACTTTGTTATAAGATTTTTTTTTTATCTTTACACCCTTATGAAGAATTATGTGACCTTTTTGACCCTCTATTGACCCTTTATTGACTCCCGGTTGGACCCCTCAACCCTTGACCCCTAAGCTAGGCCGGGTCGATGGACGGACCGGATTTAACTACCTTGGTAGCTATCATTATCAATTTATGTACTCCATGTGAACTTTATATCTTCAAAACGCTAGCTAGGATAATTTGGCACAGTAGACAATTTCCTTGATTCAATTCATTAAAGCGTCTTTAATTTTGAGAAACGGTGGATTGAAAAAAAGAGGATATATAATCCACAATTTATATGACAGTTCATTTGTAGTTCAACTCCACGAATTGGAGTAATTATTGATAATAAGGAGGGCAAGGAAAGGAAAATAATTTGTTAATTTGCTGGTTTTTTGTTTTGAAAACCCAGAATTCATTCAATTGCAAGAATATATAAGAATCATGCAGAAAAGCATGACGTACAAAGGGTGGGAAAATAATTTGTTAATTTTCTAGCTTGTAGAGACATATATGGAGAGAATCAATCTTATTTTTAAGTTCAAAAAATGGGAAAGCAAGGCTATTCTGGATGCTGTCATTTCTTAACCATTTGGACCAGGTTGCTTTAGTGATGTGCCCCTGCTATTAGTCTAACCTGCACGATAAATTATAAAGATCAGTTAGGTGGTAGTACCACATTGATCATGGACAATAATATTGCTCTCTAGAAGTCCATACATATTTGATCTTCTTTACTTTCTCTTGAAATATCAGTACAGATATATATTCTTCCTATCATACAATATTTTTGTACATAAAGCTTCTTTTTCTTTTCTTTTTTCTAAAATGACTGCAGAACAGTGGGACAGAAGAACATTTTTTAACAATAATCAATAAAAGCAAGGATCCTGAAGCGTTGAAGCAAAAGTCACCTTGAGTTAACAAAAAAAAAAAACTAAAAGAAAAAAACTAAAAAGACATATCCCTCTCCCTATATATACCTGCTGGGAGAATAATTTTTTAGTCCCGCAAGCATACAAACTAGCTCTCATTTTGGAGCTGGATTTTCTTGTCCTCCCACTTCTCCAACCTTTTCACTGCTTCGTCAACCTGCATTCAATAGTTTATAAATGGAAAAAAAATTATAATGGAAACGTAATTGTTAATTGAGTTAATTTCTTGACGTATTTAATTACTTAATTAATTATTCAAAAAGACAAAAAAAGGTTGTGATCAGAACATATATGTTCGACCGAAACGGAGATGACATAAAACGTATGAAGGACATGCATGCACTAATATAAGAAATATAATTGGGAGAGGAAAAAAGTTTATCTGACATGAATTGAGGTTGATATAAAGTTGATTAGAATGTACCAGAAATAAATAAAGTTGATTACCTCTTTATTCCAATTTGCCCGAAATGTGACCCACAACAGAATGAGGGTTTGCAAAGCTGTTCCACCGATCATCCCCAACCAAATCCCCTATAGAGTACAATTATATATATAATAGCACACTTGGTTATAAATACGTTTCATGAAATACAACATAAAAATAGAAAATAAACATTTTTACACATTTTGTCTACAAAGAACAGAAATATGAAGTGTACCTTGGCTCCCATGTTGAAATGGAAACCGAGGAGTGCACCCACTGGGACTCCAACTATGTAATAACACCCAACATTGACATATGCCACAAAAGCTTGCCATCCACACCCCACAGCCACCCCTTCACCAAAATTAATTGGAAAAGAAGAATAATTTAATACTTCGTAGAAAGGTTAATTCCTTGATAAAATATAAACGACCATCTTAATTAGAATATTCAAGACAGACTTACCAGACAAAACAGGCTGAATTCCATTTAGAATAAGACTAACTGCTAGAAGTGGGCAGAGATCTGAAACAGCATCTGCCACAGTTTCACCTTTTGTGAAGGCGTAACTCACTACATGGCGCAGTGACATTAGCAACATTGCCTCTACTACCGAAATAATAAATGACACCGAAGTCACCATTACAACTGCAAAAGCAGCTGACTTGGGGTGCCTGGCTCCTAGTTCATTCCCCACCCTTACACTGCACAAACCAAATCCAGAAAAAAAATAACCACACATGTCATTGATTACCCTTTATGAAAAAAAAAAAAATACTACTATGTAACTAGATTATTCACTTTATTCAAGCAAACGTAAGAAAATACATCACATCAGTTAAATAAATGTTACTTTCCTTTTTAGTGTGAGCATATATCATTGTTATTTCATCGGCGAGTCTTTGTCTTTGCAATTAAAGTGAATATAGGAAACAATAAATATATACAGATTAAGGTTAAGAGAACGTTTTCGTGTGGAACTAACCTTGCAGCTGCATTGAAGCCAACGGAGATCGTGAAGGCCCACCCCGACAAGGTCATGCTGCAATTGAAGACCCACAAAAAGATCAGTTAACTATAATTAATTATTAACAAGTGGCATCCACCAAAATTAATAACAATCGTTAATTCGAAAGGATGGATCACTAGTTAACCAATCCATCGTGTGGCATCCACCAAACCATAAATCATTTTCTGCACATCCTTTTAGCCAAAGCAAAATATTTTAGAATTGATTTCTAATGGAAAATAAATGAAGACAATGACTTAAATTGCTACTTTTCCTGATATTTTGTTCGATCAAATGGTCCAGTTTGGAAGCATAGCTGCCGCCTTAATTGCATTGAACTGCCAATTTCAGTTCTGAAATCTTTCAAATTTTGGCCACGAAAAGAATTTTATTTCCTGATTTCACATTCTATCAGTATCAATGGCATTAAGTACGGTACTGAATGTAAGTTTCTTTCTTCGCGTGGAAGAAAAAGAAAATTTTCTTTGGAACTTAAATATTGTTGAGTACTATGATGTTCAGAATTAAATGTACTAGTTACGTGCACAACTGAATGAGCCACATAGTAATACACTAATAAAACATTGTATAAGCAAGTTATCACTGGAAAAACTTGTATTTTCATGTCATCATCAATAATAAATGTAGAAGATTGTGACTTGTTGAATTTAACTGATTTCATTGATTTAGTGATTAAAATAGGAAATAACTCTTAGTACCAAAAGACAAATATGCCTGCATCAATAAAAATATGAAAGATGAAGTTGAAAAAAAAAGGGTTACTTTTTCCCAATTTTAACTTAAGCAAAACCGTAGTTATTAGGACATAATTATAGTTTGCACTTGATAATAATAGGCATGAACCTGTCGTACCCAATTCGATAATAAATATTACCCAATTCGATAATAAATATTAACCATCCTTTGGTGTCATGCACCACAATATATTACTACTAAATTCCTGATGCTTAGAAAACATGAGTTTCAGATACGTCAGCTCTCACTATATAATATACTATGTTAATATGGAATCTATTAGTGCCGTCAAAATATAATTAAATGATAGTGCCATGGACGATCGCGCAGCCTATGAACTCATAAACATCACTTTAGTTTCCATCGTGGAACCTATCATTAGACTACCTAGGTTATAATTAAACATGAGTTACGAGGAATAGTACAATCCCATCAATCATACCATGAAATGATAAGCCTGCGAAATTTCTATCCCACCCAAAAAATGTTCATCAAGTATTATTATCTTTGTTTCGTTCTAGATATCACCAATCAACATGTATATATTCACCCAAAAAAAAAAATCAACATGTATATTTATATAGGACTTCTTCATATCAGAAAATAACCCCTGCACGTAAAATTTGTTATGAGAATATCTATATCATAGAGCAAAAAAGAATATCTTTTCTTTTTTCGATTAAAAAATAGAGAGATTATATAATCTTACCAAACGGATAGAGAATCTAAGGCCAATTGAGGATTCTTCAGCGATCCAGCTATGAGGATGAGGATTTGGTTATACCAAGTCTCCAACGCCAACATCACCGCAGAAGCAGCAGACAACTTGAAGAATGGCCAGAGTCCAGAGAAGGCTTGCACGCTAAAACCAGTCCATGTCTCTTTGCACCTCTTGCTGCGAACTATGTACCCGAATTGGGCAACCACAATAATCCACCAAGACAAACTCAACACAAGAGAAGCACCCAACAATCCCAGCCCAATCTTGTACACCGCCAACCAACTTAGCAACACATGTATGCACACCGTGACTAGTGCGATCACTGCACACGGAGTCACTATGCTCTGTGCCTGCACAAATTTTTGGATTGGGAAATTGGCGGCGTAGGCAAAGATTTGTGGGATGAGCCCCCTGGTAAAAATTGCAGCAGCCGTTGCGATTTGCGGTGATTGGCCCAGTAAAATTAATATGGGCTTGGTAAATACGTAGATGACAGTGATGAAAGCTCCTGCTATACTGAGGAGTATGGCTGATCTTTGAAGATATATACCTAGCATCTCGTATTTCTTTGCACCAAAAGCTTGTCCACACAGTGTCTCCACCGCACTTCCCATTCCCAACTGTAATAATAATAAATTACTAATTAATATAAAGTAAAGTGACAACCACAAGAAAAAGGAGAAACAATATTATTGGCGGCTGATATAGATATTTCTTTTTGTCATGCATGCTTTATTTTTTGTCCATGTAATGTTTAGATGTTGCTGTCATGAAAACACCTGGAAGAGGGTAAAACTTTTAGTTGTTTGGCGAGAGTACACGTACAAAAAATGCCGTGTCTACGTGTATCCATAACTAGTGAATTCCTAGGAACATTGATCGTGTTTGTTGGGCTTTGAGCACCTTCACAAATTTTTGCTCTATAGAAAAAATCACGATTAGTGATGAGCTCTTTTTTTTTTCCCTAGTAGATGCTAGTAATAGTTAAGTTGGCCTGGAATAGAAATTATCCGAGGATAGTATATAGTATTAATTAATTAGTTATGATAATCAAGAATACTACCATGAGCCCGTAGGTAAAGACTTGGATTCCATTATTGCCAAGGGAAGCAGCAGCCAGCTCAAGGTTACCAAGGTGACCAGAGAAGATTTGGGTGGACATGGACATAACGTAGTTGATCATGTAAACAATGACTGCTGGCGCGGCAACTTGGAATAGGAGCCTTGACTCAATCCACGCTGCTCGTCCCATACGTTCCATGAATGGTATCTTGGTGTCACATAAAACCTCTTCAAGCTTACTGCTGGCTGTTGATGATCCATGGCTATTTGCTTTTTGTGATGAAGGTGGTAGCTCGTTTGTGTCGGACAATTCATCTTCAATTTCACTGCCTGACTCATGTTTTAATATTATTGGTTTGGTTGATAGAGAAGAGGAATCAAATTGATCAGCAGCAGATAGTTTGCTGTCTTGGCTTGGATGTGCCATGATTTTCTAGCTAGTGTTTGTGTGGGTTGTTGTAGAGGAGAAAGGTGTAGGGAAATGAGGGAGGAAAGGAGTGCATGCAAGAGATTTGTTGATGGGCTTTTAAAGGATGAAAAGGCGGGTAAAGCAGTGGGTTGCATTAAGGAAACTTTTTTTTTTTGTGGGTATTACAGAGTTTAAGGAATTTAATAATGTGTAGGGTATTAAAGGGAGTTGAGTGTTATAAGATTCAATAAGAATTCTTGGACTCAGTTGTTTGTAAAATCAAATCAGTAAGGTGAAATAGTAGGTGGTGTAGACAAGTGTTATAATGGGCCACATCGATAAGCAATGCCTTCTTGGCTACCTGCATAGAATATGCGCTTCTATATATATATATACCAATTAACTACGCTCTTCATAATCATGATTTGAAAAGAACTAATCTAGATACTTAGTTTCTAACCTTTGGTGTGCAAATTATTAATGTTTCTTCCAACTAACTAGTAGATTTCACTAATCTTATCTCCATCGTGCCGATTGCCGAATAATCTTATCCACTAACGTAGTTTATGTTGCACAAAAGGTGACTAAAATAAAGGTAACTAATTATAACGTTGTATTGGAGAAAAAAAATTATGATGTTGTGAAATTTAGGACATATTTCACCTCACTCTCTACTTTACTTCTTTAGCTGTCACGGACAATTAATTGCTCTACATACTGGTGTGTCAAATAAGACAAGGTCCTTCCGATATTACAGTTCAACAACTCTGGGCTACAGGAAATGGAATGCGACAAATTTCAATAGTTGCTCATTTTTTTTTTTTATGCAACTAATGAGTATTTGAACTGTCAGGAAAAGCAAAAGTAGCATTTGGAGGAAGAAAGATCAATGATGTGGTCAACAAGAAATGAAATTGTTTAACTTATATTTCTGAATGAGGATAGCTGCGAACTCGCTTATGCCAAATTAAGAAATGTTGTTTTCCCAAATTAAGAAGCAATGTTAGATTTAGGAGAGTTCATTATTGGAAAAAAAATTGCACTTCAAGTGGTCCAACACAAGATTACAAAGTGAAAATTATCCTAGAGTATCAGTCATCACTTCTCTATGACTGATTATTGTACTAATTTCCTGTTCCTTTTCAATAAACGACGATTAGCACCAAAAAAAACACTACTTACACCAATACTTTAGAATAAGACTGTCATTTTGTCCCTTCTAATTAGTATAATCCAATACAAGAAATAGCTGCAAACCAACTTTTTGTGGGGTAGAAAAGATTTATTCGAGTTGTTAGGAGGCTTTTTTTTGGTAGAAAAATGAAGCTTATTTTACTGCATGGGGTTAACTACATTTTGACCCCTTGAATTCAAGTTCATTTTTGACTCAATACCTGAACTGTTTTTTGTCAATCGACCACCTGTATTTTCAATTTGATTGACCCCCTTCGTTAGAAATCCTAAGTTTCAGTTAGATGATTTAACGGAATAGGGGATGAAAGACACGTGGCAGCATTTTAACCATTCATAAATTTTCTTTTTCTATTTCCTTTTTCTTAAAAAGAATAAAATAAAAAATATTATATCAAAAGAGAAAAAAAAAATCAATGAACTACCCACACTCACATTGTCTCTTTCCCTCCTCCATCCTCCCCTCACATCCCCACACCACAGCACACCCACATCCTTCGCCGCCATCATCCACTTGAGCTACCTGAATTCTGTCAACTCCTCCCCAACCATAAAGATATCTATATACTATATAACAAAGTATCAATCTTCACCAACAAATCTATAGCACCACACGGTCAATAAAAATCTTAAAATTTAACCATACAAACATCCACAAATTCAATCAAGTCTCATCCAAAAAACAATCAATCAAATAATAACTGAGAAAAAGAGGAAAAAAGGAAAAAAAATGTTCTACGTTTTAAGAAGAAAAGAGGAAATGAGGTAGTTGGAGAAGACGTAGTGGAGGTCCTTGATGTAGGGGATCAAGGCATCATCGATGTACTGGGAGAGCTCGACGAAGATGAGGAAGGCGAATTCCAGGAGCTTGGGGGGAATCGGAGCAGACGCACTGGACCATGAAGGGGAGGAGCTCAGGCCAAAAGTTTTCGGGGAGGATGCCGAAGGCGAGCTCGGAGACGGAGTCACAAAGCTTCTTGGTGATGGATTTGGCCTGCTCGTGCTGGATGGAGGCGAGGAGGGTGGATTTGAGGGAGGACTGGTGGCGGGGGAGAGGCGGGGTCAGAGGTAGGAGCCGTCGCGATTGAGGAGCTAGCGGAGGAGGACGGCGGCCATGGCGTGGGCATCCGGGTGTGGGAAGAGGTGGAGAAGGTGGCCGAGCTTGAGGGAGAGGAAGTTGGGACCGGTCTGCTTACAAAGGTTGAAGGCGAGATCTATCTGGGATCGCTGCTCGTTGGAGGAGGGCGGAGAAGAATGTTGGTGGTCGCGGCGAAGGAAGTGCGGTTGGTGAGGGGAGGGAGAGGGAGGCTGGAGAAGGAGAGAGGGGATTAATCGGGTATGGTTTTTTTGTTTTTTTTCTTTGATATAATATTTTTAATTTATTTTTTGTCAAAAAAATTGGAAAAAGAAAGACAATGGGAAAAATATTGGATGATTAAGATGTTGCCACGTGTCACTCATCCCTGTGTTCCGTTAAATCATTTAACCGGAACCTAAAATTTCTAACGAAAGGGGTTAATTGAAACACATTAGGAATACAGGTGGTCGATTGACGAAAAAAAATTCAGATGGTGAGTCAAAAATGTACTTAAATTCAGGGGGTCAAAATGTAATTAATCCTACTGCATGCGTTGAATTTTCTTTTCTAGTGAATTTCTTGTGCTATTCCATGTTGGTCAACTTAGAGTCTTGGCCTACGATTTAATTCAGGCCCTGGTTGGGTTATACAGTAGAGGTCAGCTAGTAAAGAAGCAAAGTGATTTGGTCTGTTGCAAAGACTGTAGCCCTCTATAAGAAATCAAAAAAAGTGTCCGTGGGGCTAGCTGGTTGCATGATTGCACCATATTTCCCTTCTTTTTTTTTTTTGATCCGATTGCCCCATACAATATCAGCACGATTAATATTAGTGTCAAAAGTTCTTCCAGCGCGTCATTTTTCTTTTCTTTTTCCCCTGAATATTAACCCACTCATATATACGTCATCCTGCAAACCTCTTGTCCCTCAAGTCTAAAAGTAACACTCCTTCCTATTCAAAGAGTGTGGCTATTGCCTCTTGCTATTATACATATATAGCAAAAAAGAAGAAAAAGGAGTGGCTCTTCTATCTCTGCATTTTGGGATCAAGATAGAGACTTCTACTTGTAAATGAAGAGATATTATTGTTAGAATCCGGTGTTCCTACAATTCGGTGAAAAAAATAAATAAGACCCAAAAGAGATACATATATATAAATTAGGACATTTCATAGTAACTCCAAATCTTAAGGAGTTAAGTTGAAAAAATTATATTAACAAGTAGTACATGTCCACCTCCAAATCTTAAGGAGTTAAGTTGAAAAAATTATATTAACAAGTAGTACATGTCCACCAGTTAATACACCAATATAATTTTAGGGGATTTCTACATATTCCCTAAAAAAACAAGAGCAACAGCTAGGCCAAATTTACAAGAATTGCAGAAAGACATGGACACACCTCTCCACTGAGGTAAGAAGATCATGCACATCATAAGGAAATTTCTCTTGCTTAGCTCTTATCTACACATGTCCTAAATATAATAAGATCAAAGTAATTAATACTCCTAGCCTATAACCTCATTCTTAATGACTTAATTTGTTGACCATTCAATGGCAAGAAAATCATGGCTTGGGGAGGACTCCCGCTTATAAGTATATAGATCCACTAAACTTATAGACTCTTTCTTTCTGACAGGATACACCACTCACACTTACCCATTCCCCATGGAAACATTTCGCAATATAACCAAGAGCCCACCTTTCCATCAAACCTTTCAAGAGCATGCTTCTATTGAAATTGTCGGAAGCCACAACTTACAATTTCACTTTGGCAGGTGCAAAGCCTATTTAGAAGCATGCTTTTGTCGATACCTACTTTTATCTAGAGTCACGCTTTACAACTTCTCTTAAGTTCCAATACCAACAGTTAAAATAAGAGTGACCAACAAATTTGAAGAAAACAAATAAGGCTCAAGAAAAATACATACTTATGGGCTTGCATCCACATAGTAACCCAACACCTTCAAATATTAAGTATATGAGTCAATCCCACTTATACATCACTGATCCACGCCTTAGCCTCCTCCATTTGAACAATTATATTCCAATATTTATGACTAAAAAAAGGAAAGAAATGTTAAATTGATTGGTCGAGTGTATCTGCTGCAAACTTACAACCCCTTTTTTTCCTTTATTCAAAAGTGTAGAGATTACCAAGAGCTTCCTGCTACGGAAAATATCCATTCTGTATATCCGCATCTCTCATTCATTATACTTTTGCTTTGTTTGTGCAGCTGTTGTTATCTTTATTGTGTGATTGATAAGACCAAAACGATAATAAAGTGTATATAACCATGAACAGATTATTGTAAGGTTTCCAAAGTAGATAGCGTCATCAGGGGAAAAAAGAGAAAGGATCGCAGAATATCACTGTAAAAATGGATTCGTGCGAGCGTAGCTTTTCAGCAGGGCCATTCCCTAACATTGGCCTGCATCCAAGTGTATCTTATCTTTCGTCTTTGTGGCCAAAAAAAGGAGTGGATAGTGAGGACTGATGAGGATTCAATCATTCACCCTGGAGAGCTACCTAAGTTTCTTTCTTCTTCTTCTTTTTTTTTTTTTTCCTGATTTGTGTTGCTGTTAACTTAATGGCCACTTTGTAACTTTTTTTTATTCCCTTCAATAATTTCTATCTCGTCGTTTTCCCTTGGAAAAAAAGAGTATATTTCTGGACGTCTTCCACAAATTTCTTTTGAGAAATCTGCTCACTGTCTTTGTCCAATAAAGGCTCATCCGCATCCTAACTTTATAAAATTAAATCTACTTTTGAAAGCATAAAGAAAAAACCACAAAAAAAAACAAAAAGAAAAGAGAATACATTAAGTTCGGAATAAATCCATAATGGTAACTAAAACTAACACGTTTAAACTTCTCTAGTTAGGAAAATTCCACTACTGACAACGATATCGGTTGATTGATCAGCTCGCGTATTTGGTTCCACATTAATTAATAGTATATGCCACCCTTTTCGGGGTTATTAATTAATGGTTATACTAGAACAACCAATGGTTAAGAGTATCACAAGGGGATGTTATAAAGAGAAATGATACGGCATTTCAGGAATTTTGCCAATTTGCCTTTATCCATACAAATGAGGAAGTGGGTGTAGAAATTGGGAATACCTCACATGTCTACCTAATGTATGTATAAATCACTTACGTAGTGCTCCCATGTTAAGTTGAAATGGGTTTTTCTTGGTATTCCATACCTATCCCGGGCTATTTATACCATATATATCACATGTGAAACAAGTAGATTGGTTTTTAGCCCATCATGGAAACAAGAAATGTTAAGCAGGAAGCTTCTTTTGGCGTATTTGGTTGGTGGCAATTTTTAGAAATGGTGGAGGTAGCTACCAAAAATTCAAACGTGTTTAACAATTCCTTCAATCCAACTACGGAGGCATATCATGGCGTCGTAGAAATTAGGGTAGCTTGCCGTGGGACACGAACATCATTGTCATGGTGATGGTAGTACTATATTGCTATATATAGTATTTAGAATTGCAGACTTTGTCTTGGCTCATTACAACATGGATGGGTCAAGTTGGACGTGGAAGAAAGAGCTGCAATTGAAATTACATGGTACGCGTGGTCAAGCCGGGGAGAAATCAGAAATGTCTCTGTCGGCAACTAATATTGTTTCACTCAATCATGCACAAGAAAACATATCTGCGGAATGTGGGCAACACTTTTTATGATGTGTTGGGCTCTACATCCTAAGAATACTTGAGTTATTTCCCTTCCCTTCAAAAACAAAATAAAGAAGAAGAAGACTTTAGTAGAGAAAATAATTCAAGGCGAACCCTCCTAATCCGAATTAACTCACATTAGAGACAAATCGGACTAATATGCCTCATCCTCAACATAACTACAAAAGAATTAAATAGATTTTCATTTTATTTTTTCTTTCTATTTTTAGGTGCCCCCGCGGGCTTATCAGAACCGAATCACAATTCAAATCCAGCCCACCAACATTATAAGAAACCAAAGTAAGAGAATAGCAGCTATATGCTTCCCTCTAACGAGTTACTGCGGAACTATATATGGCCGGGTCTATTAATATTGTGGGTCAGGATAAATATGCTATAGTGTGAGATATTGATATGGGTTTTTCTTCCTCTGGCTGAGGTGAGGTGTGGGATACTGATGCACATGCATGCAATTGGTGGCGTACACAAATTTTAAGCTTGAGTTAGCATCAAAAAAATTTAGGCTCGAGTCCCCATCCAACAAAGAATAATTCCTGTTCAATTTGGGGGGAAGTATTAGTTAAGTATATTTCATGCAGCTAGCCATCACCATTGGATTGGACAATTCATCTTAAGCACGCCATCCTCTCGAGGCTGATGGATGGTATCGGGTACGGCTAGAGGCTGGTGTGGGTATTAAATGCTTTCTTTTTTCTATCCCCTTAGTGGGGATTTCTCCATTCTCACACACACGCCCTGGCTTCCTTGACGTCCCTCTTGATTAGCTAGACATTTATTATGTAGACAATGAAGACATCATGTGCAGATGTACTCACTGCTGATCACAAGTTTATTTCTGGAGTAGTAATTGCTTTTATTCATGATAATAAGCATGGAAAAAGACATGAAGCCGACTCATGAATCTGTATTAGAGGGCGTTGCTAGTTTTCACTTTGCAGATAGTTGGCTTGCCAGCAACTTTAACAGATTGACCAATCACAGTTGAGGTTGATCTCATGTGTTAATCGTTGCCAGTGAATTATGTTCTTATACTGTATAAGTCAAACTGGTTATCCAATGTGTCGGCTTTAACTGTCCGAGTTGTAATCCATAGATATGTTTTTATGTTACTACTTTAAGGTAATGTCCCCCAGAAGAATTCAAGAAGATTTTCTTGGATATCCATGCAATATTTTCAATGGCTACAATATATATATATATATATATATATATATATATATATATATTAAAGTTTGTGTTGCGTCGACTTAAACGGGGCCGACCTATGAGAGCTCACGAATGTCAGGTGGGTGCAAATCTGAGTAGAAGTGCATACAAAGTACAGAGCACAATGTTAAGACCAAACACTTGTAGTAAAAGGAAAAAGAATATATATGTAAAAGAGAGAATCTAATATTATTGGCTGGTTAAGATTCATTCACCAATTCTGGAGACGAACCAAATTTAATTCCACTATGTTAAATAATAAATACTAGTTTTTAACACGATTTACATCACCATTTTTCTGACTTTTTACTATTATATTAGCTAGCCCTTATTATGCGCTTCAACAGAAAAAAGCTTCTTTTCTTTTTTCTTTTCCGTGAATGTTCGGGGCCACAACCTGGGCAAAGCTACCCCCCCTAACGTGACACATGACGCTGCAAAAGATTAATAACAATGCCTTCCTATCTAAAACAGCATTCCCAAGTGGAAATTCCATCTGCTTAAACATTCTAAATAGTAAATTCGATAGGGATTGAAGCAACCGACAAACCAATCAAAATTCATAGGAGGCCAATACAGTGGACGCTTTTCAATTTTAACTTATGAGTTGAGAATTAGTTCATCCCTTTCTTGTTTTCTTTCTTTTAAGTAGCAACTTTCTCATGTAAGTTAGCAGCGAAAAACTTTCTCATGTAAGTTTCTACTTTAGGTGGCTTTTAACGCTCTTTTGTCTACCATTTGATCATCTATGATTCGCTATGTTGACTACAGAAACCCAACTTTTAAGTGCAACCTGAACCCATATATACGCTCATGATTTTCTGCATAAATTGCATAAATATCTTCTTCTCTTCTTTTTTCTTTTGGACAAACCAATTGGATTCAAGAAAACTTTTATTTCAAATTGATGGTAGTATAGTATGCAAATGGCTAATGATATCCTATGGAAATAAACAGTCGAGTCCAAACCCGGACCGGCCCCGACGATCGAACCCGGTTAACCGTCACCCGGCTGGGTCTCTAGGTTAGTAACTCCTTTGTTATTTTTCGGTTGAACCGTGGTTTGTCCAGTATTTATCCGGTAAAACCGCGACCTGGTGGCCCGACCGGTTCAATCCCCGGTCCGGGTTTAATAACACTGGAAAAAACCAAAAGCAATAAAATTGTAAGAACTTAATAATCATTAAAATATTATTTTTTCATGCCACAATTGATGCTCGCTTGCTTCCAATTTTGCTAGAATTCAACGCTTTTCAGTGAAGACATATGGAAATTGATCACATTAATTGTGGAGTGCAGTGTGCGATTGGTCGGGGAGGTGTTAGTTAGAAAATCCTCACGAAATTCGACAAAAAGCATTGGCTGTGTTTTTAATTGACAAAAATATGATCGTTTATAAAAAAAAAAAAAGAAAAGAAATGGTCATATGACAAAAATATGATCAATCTTTAAACAAACAGTCACTCCCACCAATCAGTCTCACTAAAAAATTATAAAGAAAATCTTACCTAACAAGCTAAGCCCCTTTTAACCATGCGTGTCGTCTGTCTCACCTATTGCCACTATATACATATAGCCATAGATAGTGCACGTATGCAAAATTGCAAAGTGATGCACAGTTGCACACCATATATAGCAAACTATTAGCTTGGGCTACCCACCAAATTAAGCACCATATCCATATCTCGATATTTCCAAGTTTATTTGGGATGGTGCCCAGGCAAGGTTGAATCCCCTACACACACAGAAAGGAGAACGAAGGAAGTGGCTAATTAGAAATCAACAACAGTATTGATGTTAGCATCCAAAACAACAGTATCGATGGCATTCTCATCTTTCCAAATTTTTATTCAATTGTACAATAATTGCTATAAGGATATTCTTTAGCTACCTCAAAATTCATTTTTCTTTTGTTCTTGCTTTTCTTTCTTTTGTTCTTTCGCTCACTTTTCATTCCCTTTGTTGACCACACACTTTAATTTTCTTTCCTTCTTTTTCACTTACTTTTATTATTTTTTTCATACATCACTTACTCATTTTTTGTTCCTTAGCGATCGTTTTGCATATGTTTTGTGCTTTACAATGTCTCGTACCTCAACTTGCCCGAATTAAACTAAGCATTTAATTAGCACCAACAAATTGTTGATTTGGTTAGTCATGATAAGAGATAAGGAATCTACTATTAAATTCTCTCATGAAACATGTGTTAGTTTGTCACAACACCAATCGTTTGTCACAACAAGTTAACATATCACTAGTTTGCATAAAGGATTATTATCCAACAGGATCAAGCGGTGCTTGTAAGTTTTTGAGAGATTGACATGGTTAAACAAAAAAATTTAGATTGAAATGGTTAACAAGTTAAACATACCGTTTGGTAGATTTTGTTGATGCTAATTACCGTTTTCTAGATAGATTATCAAACATGGATCGTGTCACCTTGCTAGTAGATTATTTGACGTGGGAGATCTTCTCGCTTTCAACACTGCAGACAGCAAAATAATATTGACATGATGTAACATTCATAGCCGCCAGCTGTGTCAGTGTCACGTTTTAGTTTCTTTCGAATTCTCCAAAATGTCTAATTCAAATTAAATTCTAGACTTCCTTAGTTAAATAGTATCTGGGGAAAAAATTCAAAATTGCAAGGTTCTACCTAGCTTAGTTAATTCAAAATTAAATGTCTCCTATGAATTAGTACTAGCACTTCTTTTGTTGACCGAAGCTTCGGTAAACCCTTCAATTGCTTTCATTTGCCTGGTGCTTCCTGTTGTTTTCCCACTCATCTAACCTTTTCAAAGTTTCTTCAATCTGCATGATAAATAATGTTTCAGAAAATTAGATATATGTTACATCAAGCCAATCTTTTCCACTTAATTGAAACAAGATGCTGCCATGCAAAGTGAATCTGAAAGATGACACCTCAAAATGCAATATTGAAATCTATAGCAAGTTTTAAGATCATTCCTATATTTAGTTTTACAAGAGGCCCATGGTCATGGTTGGACAAGGCTGGGTTTATCTTGCAAGCTGGGTTTGACAAGTGCGATACTCATAGATCCTACAACATATACCGATCAACTACTTGGATGGTCCAGTATGTAGGACCCAGGTGTAAGGTTCTGTTGATGGGCCTTTGGGCCTCTTCCCATGTTTTAATTTAAGTGCTTACCCATGAAATTTGGATTCAAGAAGTTTACCTCTTTATTCCAATCCGTACGAAATGTGACCCATAACAGGATTATGGTTTGCAATGTTGTACCCGCGATCATTCCAGACCAAATACCCTGTATAGAACATGCAGGATTAAGAAGTATAAATTGGAAATCAATTCACAAAAACAAAAAAAAAAATGAGTTGACAAACGGAAAGGTCATTCCCTTAATTTCCAATAGGTTTCTTTTTCCTAAACCATAAGAATAGATAACCACTTTATTTTTAATGAGAAAAAGTATGGATGAGCCACTTGATTAATCCTACACGAAATTTAAAATGGTAACTGGAATTGCCAAATTTTAGTTAAAGTCACCACCTTGGCTCCCAGATTGAAATAGAAACCCAGGAGTATACCCAAATGGGATTCCAACGACATAGTAACAGCTGACATTCACATATGCCACGAAAGATTGCCATCCACATCCAACAGCCACACCTTCACATAAACATGGTTTGTATATACTTATCAACACAATAAATATCATGTAAAAAAAAAAAAAACAAGTTAAGTACAAAAAGAAAGAAAAATTAGGAAATGGTACAAAATATATTTTACCAGACAAAACGGGTTGCACTCCATTAAGGATGAGTGTAATGGCCAGGAATGGGGAAAGATCTGCCACAGCATTGGCAACAGTTTCTCCTTCTGTGAAAATATAACTTATGACATTGCGACATGCCAATACCACAATCGCCGCTATCACCGAAATAATAAAAGAGACTATTGTCACCACCACAACAGAAAATGCAGCTGACTTGGGATTTCCAGCTCCCAGTTCATTACTCACCCTAACACTGCACATACATAGCGAGCAACCGTATCATATCATCAATCATTACCTGTTAACATTTTCAGTATTCCACATATGCTTGAATGTTTAATCTTTCTATCTCAAAGTAGAGAACATTGATATATATTTATAGACAAGCTGCTGTTAATGGGTTAACTTTAAATTGTGGTCTGGAAGATTCACCTGGCAGCAGCATTGAACCCGACAGAGATCATGAACACCCATCCAAGGATTGTCATACTGCAATTGAAACCCAAATTCCAAATTAATCTCTAAAAAATAATGCTTCCCAGTTTTGAGATTTCGCCTAGAAGAGTTTCTTTTGTTTAATTAAGTACAAAAGAAAAGAATTCCAAAAAAAAAAAAGTACAAAAGAAAAGAGCAAAATATTTTTCTTACCAAACGGAGAGAGAATCTAAAGCCAACTGAGGATTCTCGTAGCAACCCAGCAATTAGAACAAGTATTTGAAAATACCAAGTCTCCAAACACAGCATCACCGCAGAGGAACATGACAGCTTGAAAAATCCCCACAATCCAGAGAAAGCTTCAACACTAAAACCATCCCATGCGTACTCTTTTAACAATGTACACCAACTGAGCCCCCACAACAATCCACCAAGACAAGCTCAACCCAAGAGATGCACCCAACAACCCCAACCCAATTTTATACACTGCAACCCAACTCACAAGTAGATGGATCAACAGTGTTGCTGCTGATATATACGCACTAGGGGCCACAATCCCCTGAGCCTGCAAGAATTTCTGTATGGGGAAGTTTATGGCATAAGCAAAAATTTGAGGAATAAGGCCATACACAAAAACTGATGCTGCAGCGGCAATATCTGGTGATTGCCCTAGAAAAATCAAAATGGGTCTTGAGAAAATATAGATTATTGCCAATATTATCCCAGTAAGGCCAAGTAGAACAGTTGACCTCTGAAAATACAATCCTAACATTGGATACCTTTTTGCACCAAAGGCTTGTCCACATAGTGTTTCCACAGCACTTCCCATCCCCAACTGTTGATCATACAGAGAAAAAAACTATGATCAGAAAAGCTTAATTAATTTGTCTATAAATAAGGAAATCTTATATATGTTATAAGAACAGTCTCATATCAGAAGTGTGTTAAAAATTGCTCTTTTCTTTTTCTACTAATACTATTGGTACCCCACATTTCTCCTCCACCTACATTAATTTTCTGGGTAGGATGTTCGATATGCTTGGAGTAAAATTTGCTTATTCTCTCAATATATGGTATATGTTATTGTTACCATTAGACCATATGCAAAAATTTTGATGCCGGTGTTGCCAAGGGAGGCAGCTGCAAGCTCAAGATTGCCAAGGTGACCAGAGAGGATTTGGGTGGACATGGACATGAGATAGTTGATCATGTACACAATCACTACAGGTGCTGCAAGTCTGAAGAGGAGTTTTGACTCGACCCATGTAGCTGAGCGGAGGCGTCGCAGTAATGGCAGGTTGGTGTCACACAATATGCTTTCAAGCTCATTTCTTGATGAAATATTACCTGATGATGTGGATGCAGGGAGCTGCACCGCTGTGTCATCATCAGATTGTAGTAATCTCTCAATGAGAGATGAGGTTTTGGATGTTGATGGTTTCGGCGATAGAGATGGTCCGTAAGATTCAACCAAGGGTTGCCAGATTTCATAGAATGAATGTTCCATGATGCTTAGAGTTTGTGGTTTGACGGTAGAGGGCGAAGCCATGTGTGGCTTAATGTGAGAATAAGTAATCCTTCACCAAGTATTGGTGAGGATTGTATTGGTCTTGATTTTGATATTAAGTCAATAAACATCTCAATATTTGGCATGAGACAATATCAAATTTGCCAAGAAGGTGTTCTATTCGATTTAACTCTAGTAGTTGAAGCTTGTTAAATATGAACTGATCCAGAGTGATGAGCTTTATCAGATTGGATTTGCAAAGCTTTTTGGCCTTGGAAATCCAATTTGATAAAACTCATCACTCTTGAATGTCAGAGTACTGAGTTCGTATTTAACATTATCAACCTTAACTACTAAGTTAATTCGAGCTTTACACCTTTTGGCAACTTGGTGATATTGTTTCATGCCAAATATTCCTAACTCTTTTTTTCTTTATCATTGATCTCGTATCAGCATCTCCTGCTTACATTTTAGGACTAATTAATATCTAGGAATAAAAATATATTTAAATATAAGGACATAATATCCAAATGCTTGAATCAATCAAAGTAACTATTCATATTAACTTTTAGACTTTAATGAAGAATAGTACATTGGGTCAATCTAAATACACTGGACTTCCGCAAATTGTGTGAGTAATTTACAGGGTGATATAATAAAGTAACTTAGCAAGAATTTGAAAAAAAAGAAAAAAGAAGAAGTGGACGATCCTCCCCATACCACGGATGTAAAGCATCTATTTTTTTAAGCTATATATAAAAAATACACGAAAACGTGCTCTAAATTAAATCTAACCTATTCAATTAAAAAGAAACGAAGACAAAATATCTAATGTACTATACCTTAAAACCGTCCTCTAAACTCAAAAGCTAGTTAAACAGTATAAACAAAAACTCATTCTTTCACCAAAAAAGAAAAAAAAATAAAATCCATTGAAATCGGAAGACATAATGTAACAGCCCGGGTAAAATTTGGATTTTTACCGGGACTGTAGAAATTGTTTTACCGTGATTTATTGTTGAATTAATCTTGGGTAATTAATTCACGGTAAAACGGTAGTCGTTTTTCGAAACCGAGAGTTTTCCCGCGCTCGTGATTTTCCCGCGGATTTTTCGAAACTAAGTTGGTATTTTTCGGGTTTCAGAATTTCTCGGAAAATCACACCGGAAAATAACTACGGGGTATCGATTATTTTCTGGTCCGGTTTGGACACGCCTGCATTATTGTCACAATAATACAGGCGGCGTCTTTTCCCTTTTCTTCCTATGCACCTGTGAGTTTTTGCCGGTTCCTGTGTGCTCGTGATGTAGGCCTGTGTCGCTCCTGTGATGTTACCTTCCCCTGCAAACACAAAGTCACACACACACACACACATACCCAGTACCACCTCTTCACCCTCTGCAAAAACTGAAACCCATTCCTTGCCATTTTCCTGCTCCTACAAACTCTTCATCCTCCTGCAGACTACACCTTCTTCTCCTTCATCGTTTCTGCAAAAAGAAACCAGTTTCTTTCTTTTCCACCAGAATCAATAAATTAAAAAAAAGAAAAAAAAACAAACAAACACAAGTCACCACACGCCGTCGTTCCACGGCAACCACCCACACCCTCCACCTTGACCACCGGAACCACCCTCATCTTCCCCTCTTCTCCACCGGCCGACCACCACCAACTCCTCTTCTCCTTCGCCGCAAACACCACACGCCGGCCACCAACTTCTTTTCCTCTCCACATGACACACCGCAGCCGGCCGTCTCTCGCCCTCCTCTCTCACGCCGCTGCTGTCATCGGACCCCCACCACCGAGCTCGCCTGCACGCCGAGCCATTCTCCCCGCTGTGCCTCCTCCTCGCGCGACGCTACAAGTTGACGTCGTCGCCGTGCCGCTCCAAGCACACGGACCAAGTCGTGAGCTCGTGCTCCTCACCACCAGTCGCGCCCCATCCATGCCGCTCTGCTCCCGCGTCTCGCAGCCACCACTGCTGCCGCCCTTCCGTCCGTCGCTCACGCTGCCGCGCCATGCTCACGCAGCCAAGGTGAGCAGAAGACACAAGGTTGAAGAAGACACTGTTCACACATGCACTTGGGCTGTAAACTTACATGTTGGGTTGCATGCATACATGGGCTACGTGTTATGGGCTGCACTTGTTGTGGCGCGTGGGCTTGGTTGGATTGGGCCTGCGTACGGCCTGGGCCTGGGCCCTGGTTAGGGTCTGGGCCTGGTACTGTGCAAGGTCTAGTCCAGTACTGTTCATAGCCCAGCCTGCTAAAATAAAATAAAATAAAATGAAATAAATATATATATTCTAAAAATATAAATATATAATTTAGGAAAATATATTTTTGAAAAATATGTATTTATGGTATACAAAAGTAATAGTTTTGGAAATATGTAATTATTTGGTTATATAATTATTTGGGAAAATATTTTACCTTTG
>JAKUCV010006065.1:0-51085 GCA_028386065.3 Turnera subulata
TGCCTTAATGTTGCTCGCCACAGTCATTCGCATGAACATAAGGCTCAATCTGTTAGATCTCTCCCATGCTTCATGGAGAATCTTTTCATCTTTAGTGCTCTTGTCAGTTAGAGCAGCGGGCTTATCGGTTAGGAGAGCAGTGTCCAGACCCAATACACCTAAGTGAAATTGGACCTGTTCACTCCAATCAGCATAATTATGCCCATTAAACTTAACAACAGATGAGGCTTGCGAATGGAGAGCAACTGTTGCTGCAAGGTACATAAAAACTCACATATTATTTCAAGTGCATAGACATAATTCATATTCAAACTATGCATGAACTGTAATGCTATATACGTTAAGTGTAGATTAATGTTTTCCTTTGGGAAGTACAATAATATACAACAATACACATGATTGATGCACAGCTAAGATTCTCATAATTGAAAATTAACATATTTAATTAGACACGTATGCTATCTTTGGATATGCAAAACATGACCAACCAAACAAGTTAATTATCCACTTTAATATTCATGATTATAAAATGACTGATCAACCTTTGGGCGATCCTTAAATATTTTATAACCGATGAACTTGATATACTCATGATAAACAAATTTACATCATCATGTCATCACAATAATAGCATCACATACTCATAAGTAATCAATATGTTTCTTGATTTTGATATCTATAAATCTTTCTAATTCGGTCACTTTGGTGACTAACAAATTACACATGCATAGATATCAAGCATTCATAAACATATACATATAAGAAGCATTCATGTATGACAAAATATCATTGAGTTTATTCTTAATCATATGCATCCATGACTAAATCGTAACTCAATAATAAACTTAAATGACAGAATAAATGATATATGGACTAAACTGTAAATCTGCCTAAGGACTTAAATGACAGAATCTTTAAATTGCGGACTTAAGTGAAAAAAACATATTTTCCAGAAGCATAAAAGTCAATGTTGTCGGCAGAACATAATACAACTAGAACCAAAACTTCCTGGAGAAACATACGTGTAATGCCTCTGTTGATTCCAAGAATTAAACAAATACAATCCACATATGAATCGATTAATTATTTGTTGATTGTCAAATCTATTGATCTCGTCATGCAGAGCCCATTAAATCCTTGCAAAACATGTCATAAGTGGTCTGTTGAACGAAATCACAATATGTAAAACAAATTGCCTAACTTTTGGTTTCATGCGACAGTAACACACAATTGCTATTCATCAATGCACGATCCCAATGTTATATTATTCTATTACTAGATGTTCATTGCGTGAATAAACAGAGCAACGCAATCAAACGATACTGTGCTTTTAAAATTCATGTCGACAATCTACTATTTTTATTTTTTTTATTTATTCAACAAACAACTAGCAATCTGAATTTATTGGATGAAACATAATACCCAACCAAACCAGATTATGTCGATGCACACACTTTCGTCAACAGGCAGCAGTTTTTTTTTTTTAATTCTAAACATCAATCAACAACATTAGAGGGGAGATAATTGTTTTAAACCAGCGCTCTGCTACCACATGTTAGATAATTTTAACATGAAACATCATAACAATTAGGGATTAAACAAACATCACATAAATCCTAATTTAGAACAACATAATTAGGATCTTAAACTCATCATCTCCCACTAATTCTTAAGAGATTGATAGCGTACCTGTTGATTCCATAATGTGTGTTCCTTGATATGTGCTTTGCTTGTTTTCCTTGAGGTGGATTTCTCCCTCTTGCCTTGTCTGCTTTCTAACGTTGTTTTGATGGGTTAACAAACGTTGTTTTTTTTTTAGGAGAGAGAGGACCCATCTCTTTATTTTTCTATTTATACACTCCCATCAAGTGCTCTTTAGAAAACCCTAATAGTTGGCCAATGGGCTTTTGCCACGTCATTAAATAATACTCAATATATTATGTGTGCCACATAATAGAAAATATTCTTACACTTCCACATGTCTAATCTTGGCATCCTATAATGACTTGCTCCTGTGCTCCTCCTCCCCAAAAGATCACCGCTCACCGTATTACCTACTCAATCCCCTAACCCTTCAACGGCTCACTCTTCCACCCAGACCTGGTGGAACCAAAAAACATCCATGGTCGTCGACTGATATTATTGGGCTTGTATTTCGAAATCGTGACTTTAGAGTCGTGTGTATCCCTCTACTTGATGATCCAGCTCCTACACTCTCCGGGTCAATCAGGGTTGAGGTCTTTAGTAGTGAGACGAGCCAGTGGAATTATGTGGATGTGGTGACTCCTTACCTTATGTTTGGTTATCCCATCATACCTTATGTTTTTTCATTGAATAGCTTCTTGTATTGGTTTATGTACGGCTGGGATATCGTTGCTTATAATCCTTACAACCCCGGACAAAGTTTTCTCATAGAGAAGCCTTTGAAATTCGAAGAAGAATGCCGGATTCAGTTCGATGGCATCGATAGCTGTAGCCTTGATGCTTTCAAAGAAGGATGTTTGCGTTTGTTTCAATTTACTACATACTTTGATGGTGATGAGAATTCCAGCTTCCGCTTAAGTATTTGGGAACTAGCGGAGGAGTACTATAATAATTATGATTCAGCAGCAGCAGCAGCAGAGTGGAGATTGATACATTGTCTTCCTTTTGACGCGCAATTCATAGTAGATGGTACTGTTCATTCCATTGACTACTTGGACGCTTTGTGTTTTGATCCAAATGACAAGAACTTGGTGTACATCTATGACAGCTCACACAATTTGCGGCAGACTAGAGTTTATTCATACAATTTTCAGACTAAAGTGTGGAATTGCGTCAACCCTTCTCCATTGAGTACTGTGGGCACCAGTTGTCCGGTACCGGATGGCAATCAAACGCTCCAGCTTAGACTTCCCTGGTGGCCTACAACAATTCCTGCATTAATTCCTTCATAAAAAGTTTAAACCCCTTCTCCATGTGTGCTGAGTGCCATGCAAGGAGTAGGAAAAAGATCTCGTTTTTCTACTGTGTGAGCCTTGAGAAATTTTTAATTTCTCACAAGTGCCCTTATGACCTTTTGCTATTACTTGAAATCTTAATTTAGTGTTGCTATCTTGGCTGTACTCACAACGGTGATGAGTGATACGACTTAACGGGGTATGTCAGAAAAGCAACTAAGTTAAGATGTAAAGTTCTGAGTAAAAAGCAAGATCATTAAGTATTGTATTTTTTGGTATTCACAAAATGGCCGTTTATGTTTTTGTGTAAAACATAATTGTGAATACACATTGAGACTGAGGTCTAGGGGTCCCTTTAAATACAATTAAATGATTCTAGGGAACTTACATATCTACTCTACTTGAGCTGTTGTATATTCTTAACAGATGTACAATGAAGAGCTTTTACTGGTATATTGGTCACACGACCTATTTGCCTGGTATGAAAGTTATTTCTTTGAGCCCAGATGGTTATGTCCATCATGTGTGAGTGGGAGATATTGGATATTGACACCCATGATGGTGATCTTTAGTGATAAGATCCCATCTGGATGGGTTTATCTGGTGTAATTCAAATCCTAGTCTGTTATGGGTAACAGATAGAGTGGGGATTTAAAGGGTATGGAGATAATATAGGTATTATCTCCACAATGTTTCAAAAGTCCCAAACTCTGTTATAAATACAAGAGTTGGGTATTGGGTCTTTAGAAGAGTGGGACTGAATGTTTCAAACGTGAGACAAGAGGCACTACCCCTGTTCCCAGATAATTAAAGAACCCTCACTGAAAAGAAATAAACACATAGGCATTTAGGTTGTGATAAGTGGGTTTTTTCCTAGTGATTAAATCCCAAATCAACTGCTGTGGACATTGAAGAAAACAGGACAGGATGGAATCAATCATCTAGAGGCTCTATTGAATTTAGGAGGTTGGTGTTCTAAATTCTATTTAATAATTTCCGCTGTGCACATATTTATTTGTTAAATATGATCCCTAAAAATTCCAACATTATATTGGATAATGACGCCCATGATGGTGATCTTTAGTGATAAGATCCCATCTTGATGGGTTTATCTGGTGTAATTCAAATCCTAGTCTATTATGGATAACAGATAGAGTGGGGATTTAAAGGGTATGGAGATAATATATGTATTATCTCCACAGTGTTTCAAAAGTCCCAAACTCTGTTATAAATACAAGACTTGTGTATTGGGTCTTTAGAAGAGTGAGGCTGAATGTTCTAAACGTGAGACAAGAGGCACTACCCCTGTTCCCAGAAAATTAAAGAACCCTCACTGAAAAGAAATAGACACATATGCATTTAGGTTGTGATAAGTGGGTTTCTTCCTAGTGATTAAACCCCAGATCAACTGCTGTGGACATTGAAGAAGGCAGGAATCAATCATCTACAGGCTCCATTGAATTTAGGAGGTTGGTGTTCTAAATTCTATTTAATAATTTCCGCTGTGCACATATTTATTTGTTAAATATGATCCCTAAAAATTCCAACATTGGTAGCGGAGCCAGAGGTTGTAATTCCTGTTGTTGATCGGTTCTTGTTGGCATGACATATTATCACGCATGGTTGATATGCTAAATTCAATTGATATATCATATGCTGTGCTATGCTCCTGCGTGATGATGCCATGATAAATACTGTCTGATCTGCAATTTTTTTTATAAACATGTGGTATTATACCTATATAACATGTTTGTTGAATATACTATGATCGAAGATCTGTATTTAGTTGACTATGTCAATATGCTTTGTATCATATAACATGTAAATGGTATGCCATGTGTATGTATATGTGATATGCCATGGTTGTTAACCTGATATGCTATGCCGTGATAATCAAGTACTCAAGATGCCATGATTTAGTCAATGTGAAATTGTATGCCAGCCTAATATACCGAGACCAACATGTTTTAATTGATAACGAAATAAATTAGAGTAAGCTCAATCTGGTTTCCTTAGTATTTCAATTAAAATGTATACTATGTATTGTTTGGTCCTGTTTTTGGCATGTGAGATGGTTGAACCCGAGAAACCCAAACCCGAACCCGGATTAGACCTGAAGCCACCATGAATGGTGGCATGTCGCCCGCTGTAACCGTCGGAGGCGATTGGGATAGCGTGTGTCGCTGCTCTCACCGGGGCCGACGGTGGCAGGCCATGACGTGAGGAGGAGGACGGGGCACGCACTGTGGCCGCGTCCCTCTTCTCTTCTGTCGGCGGCGTGCGATGGCGACGAGGAGGCAGAGGTCGAAGCCGAACGTGGCTGTGTGCTGCGAGGCCCTTCTCCACCTTCGTCGTCTTCGGCGACGGCCACAGCTCCTCCCTATGTGGAATGCGAGCCGCGGGCCGAAGCTGGAGAAGGCGGATCTGGGCGGAGAAGTCATTGCCGGGAGGTCGAGCAGGAGCGAGTCGTGGTGGTTCGAGCGGCGGCCTTTGTGGTTGCTGCTCTCGCCTTGATCTGCGACTGCGGCCTCCGTCGTCGTGGATGATGGCGGGAGTGGCGTCCTTCGTGGTGGCCACGGTTGTCTTCTTCGGCAGCGGACGACGTGGCTCCGGCGAGGCCTCCTTCTTTATGAAGGAGAAGATGCCTTGGGTCTGCCCCACACCTATTTTCTTTTTTTTCTGTTTTCTTTGGAAATGAAAAAAGGGAAAAATGGGATGGGCTTACCGGGCCGAGACTTTCACGTGGGCTCATGTGTCGGGCTCAGTGGGGAGGCTGCTGGGTCTACGGGTCTGGGCCGATTCTTTCGGCTCACTGGATTGGTTTCTGGACCCGTGGGTTTGAGCCAACTAGTTTGGCATGATGGGCCTATTTTGTTGGGCTCGTCTGGGATATATTTAATTGGGCTATTCTGGACTGCCTAATTATTTATTTGGATTTAGTATCCCATTTGGGTTCATTGTTCATTTAACTATGTGTTAAATAATTTAACTATGTGTTATTCAAATTAAATAAATAGATGTGCATAATTGAATTATTTGTTAATTATGTATTTGTGCACAAAGTTTTTTTTAATTTAGCATAATTGATTGTTATTATTATCTAACTTTGTGTTGGTAATAAATGAGTGACGACATTCAATTATGAAAATAATTATGTGTTAATTATTTTAATTCTCACTTTGAATAAATTTGGAGTATTTATTTTAGTGGGAGTGAATGCTTTATATGATTAAACATTTTTGAAATAGTTATTTATTTTTCTAGGCATAAATGATGATGTACTTTGATGGGTATTCGATTTTATGCTTAGGAAAAATGTTAGCTATTTATTATATTTAATGTAAAGCATATTGTCCTTGTATACACGATAAGGCATTTAATCCTGTGTGGATTTTTACATGAATTAATTGTATTAATTATCAATGTGCAATTGGCTAATTAATTGTGACTTGTAGATGGCTGCTTCCACTAAAGGGATTGTTGCTGAGCTAAACAAAAATGAGAAGCTTAATGGCGACAATTATGAAGTATGGAGCATGAAAATCCAGTATGTTCTGGAGGAACAAGATGTTCTCGATGCTCTGAAAACCGAGATGGTTGAGCCTGAGGAGGGAAACACAGTCCAACATAGGAGAGAGAGGGACCTCTACCTTGTGTGGAAGAGGAAGAACTCTCTTGCCCGCATTACCATGCTAAGTAGCATGGAAAATGACCTTATGCGCACTTAGAATAAGTTGTCGAGTGCTAAGGACATTTGGGCTGCCCTTAAGGCAAAGTTTGGTGGTGTGTCCTTAACCAAACTGAGGCAGTTGACAGTCAAGTTTGACAGCTATAAAAAGCATCCCAATCGCAATATGAGACAACATTTGAGGGATATGTCAAACATGATCAGTGAGTTAAGTGATGCTGGTCATGAACTCACTGAAGAACAAAAGGTTCAAGCTGTCATCCACTCTTTGCCGAGTTCTTGGGACTATATGAAAGTCAGTTGACCCACAACTTTAATATTACTACCTTTGACGATGTGGTTCGTCATCTGGAGCTTGAGGAAGAGTGCCTTGGGGCCTCTAAATAACCTCCTCAGAGCAATGCCATTGTGGCTGAAGGTAGTAAGAATAATAAACGCAAGAAGGGTCAAAAGAACAAGAAAAGAAAGAAGGCAAAGCAGGCTCAGAAGAAACCTTCTGTTGAAGGAAAAGTTCCTCAACAGAAAAAGAACAAAAACAAGAACTAGTTAAAATGTTTTAACTGTGGCCAAATGAGGCATTTTGCTGCTGAGTGCATAGAGCCCAAGAAGATATGTTCTTTCTATAATATTGTCAGTTCTAGTTTCGTTTCTAGTTCTGCTTTACTAATTGAATCAACTTTTATGTGGATTGTAGATTCGGGGGCCACAGACCACAAAAGTAATGATCGAGGATCATTTGTGGACTATCGTCGTATTTCGAGTGGATCGAAGTGGATTCATGTGGGAAATAACTCCAAGCTGGAAGTTAAAGGTTTGGGCACTTGCCAACTGAGGTTGACTGATGGTCAGACTTTGGACCTGGATGATGTACTCTACATTCCAGAGATGCGGCGGAATCTTGTTTCTGCTTCTGTTTTAGCTAAACAGGGTTTCTTATTCAATTTTCATGAAGTTGGTTTGGACTTGTTCTATGGGACTGTACTTTATGGTTTTGGTTTCTGGATGAATGGTCTTATTGTTTTGGATGTTGAAAAATTTTCTAATAAATCCAATTTTTCCCTTTTTACATCCTTGAGTAATGTGAACGATGATGTGAACGTGTGGCATTCAAGGCTTGGCCATGTGGGCCAGCAAAGAATGAATCGCCTCGCGAAAGAGGGCCTTATGGGCTCGATTGACAAGGTAGAACTTCCTGTGTGTGAGTTCTACCTTGCGGGAAAAATGGCAAGAAAACCATTCGAAAAAGCAACGAGAGCAGATCAACCGTTGCAGTTAATACATTCTGACATCTGTGGTCCAATGAATGTGAGGGCAAGGCACGGTGAATATTATTTCATCACTTTCATTGATGATTTCACGCACTACGGTTATGTCTATCTGATTTCCCACAAATCTGAGGCGTTGGACTGTTTCAGGAAGTTCATAAGCCTTGTGGAAAATCAACTTGATAAGCGTATCAAGGCATTAAGGATAGACCGATGCCGTGAATATTTGTCTGATCAGTTTAAAAAAATATGTGATAAAAAAGTAATTGTTAGGCAACTAACTATTCTTGGAACTGCACAACAAAATGGTGTTGTGGAAAGAAGAAATAGAACTCTTCTTGAGATGGTCAGATCCATGATGGCGCAGGCTAAGTTGCCAGTCTCCTTTTGGGGAGATGCACTCTTAACTGCCACTCATGTACTGAACCTGGTGCCCTCAAAATCTGTAGCTTCTACACCTTATGAGTTATGGACAGGTAGGAAACCTAACTTAAGTTGGCTGAAGCCTTGGGGCTGTGTTGCTTATACCCATAACTCTTCCCACATACAAGGGAAATTGGAACCTAGAGGAAGTAAGAGTATTTTCATAAGATATTCTGAAAACTCTAAAGGTTATGTGTGTAAGTAACCGGGCATGCAAACTTGACAATCAAAACGTAGCGGAAAGACCCGGTACTCATGGAGGATCCAAGTGAAGCTAACCAAACCGAACAACAATTTTTCGTACCTTACTTGGTTGAGGTCTTTCACCCAACTGCAGTGTAGAATCAACTAGAGCCTGATAAGAAATCCGACTCCTTTATGGTATCCACATGAACCGTTGATGACTTCTAGCAACCATCTCATGATCACTAACCCGAGCACTCCCGAAGTGCAGTGCTAGCTGCAGAATTTTCGAGAGCTAGAAACTAGTGTTTATATGTGCTTCTTTCTTTCTTAAAGAATGAAGTGTGTAATCTAAATTGTGTGTGAATGTTGTGTGTCTTGATAATCTGATTATCAAGCCCTATTTATACAGACAATTAATGCATAGATTAATGAGACAATGGCCAACATCATCATGCATTAACCATCATGATTATACTTTAAGCCTAATCATGTCTCCACTATGTCTTAATGCTTCACTAAGCATTAATGGATGCTCCACTAAGCATCAATGGGATTACACATCATATGGTATTAATTTTGGTTCAATAATTATGATAATTAGTGAACCAAATCAGCCAAAAATGACCCGGTCCAACTATGGTCCACCCACCTGGTTGAACCACGGTCCAACCATGGTTCAACCACCAGCTTGAGTCAACAGTTCTAAGTGTGTGACCCTGTAGGCACTTATAACGTTTGGCAATAATTGTAAAATCTCATTTTACAATTATAAACAATGAGCGGTGTCTAGCAACACACTGTTGCTACCCAAACGACAAGATCAGTACTGATTCAATATGCCTCGGAAGCATGTCATTGTCCTTTCGTCACATTATCAAGATTAAACACGAGACATGGAATAATGTCAATCTCGTATACGTTTAATCTTAGTTTCTTGATCCCCGAGTTAACTGTGTAAAACGGATACTCATGATATCACCATATCACATAATCCGAGCGTGGCCACGCATTTAGCAGTTCAACTGTACAACTGGTTCCTGCAAGTGCACAGGGTTGTTGTAGTATTTCTATCAAGGTCGTATCCACAGGGACTGGGTTGAATCTATTTTCCTTCAATTTCGAACAAACTAGACTTGAAAACAATTAAACAGGGATGGATTTGGGTGAATAATAATTAAGAAGCAAAATAAGCAGTAAAATAAATATAACACTAATTTAAACAAGGAAGAGATCAGGAATGGTGAATTCTTAGGCATCTGGGGGTTCATATGCTCTGTCTTATGTGTGTAAATTGCTCGACAGCCTCATCACAAGCTGAGCCTGTGGGTGTGGCTGTGACTAATGAGATGTCTTGGCGGGGCTCCCAACCTAGGGTACTATCAATGGCTTTCGATCTTATTGATAGTTCCCTAAGCTTCCATCTACCCCCTGTCCCTAGAGTAAACGCTCACTTAAGGATGAAGTTTAATGTTGGTGCTAATACCCACAGTCTCTCCCTATCTTCTTTCGAATGTCTAAGGAGTAAAGGCTGACTATTGTAGGTCTAGCACTCCAAGCTTCTCCTTTCGGTCCTTCACCGGGCTGCTACTAAACTAAGAATATGCCACCCAATAATCAATCAAGAATAAAATTAGAAGTTGGGTTATCTCTTGACTATGCTGTCACGGAATGACGCTGTGCTGGGCACAGCCTAATGCTGTTGACAGCATGGGAGTCAATTATAAGAATGGTTCTTGCAGACGCTCTCAACCTATACTGCACCCATTTGCTTTCGCTCACAGGTGCCTCCCATGGTTCTCATCTTCCATGTTCTTTCGCATTGGTCAAACTCAGTTGATTAAGATTGGTGTTGAGGCTAATTCCTCAATTAGTTTCTAACGCCGTCACAAACTAGAAGACTAAGTGTTTGTTGTTGTTCTAGTGGCTATGGTTTCTCCTTTCGGTCCTTCACCTAGCTGTTTGTATTCATGCATGGTTTGATCAGAACTCAGACATGTAGCAAGCTCACAACAACTAAAACAAGAAATATGATTAAGAACATAAAAATGAGCAATTTATTACATAAGAAGCTGAGACATGTTTACCTCCCTTCAACCTAAGAAGGGGTTGTTTAGTTCATACTCAGAATTACAAAACAGATGGGTGTATGTGATGGAATAATTTCTGGAACAATTTGGGGGCTAGGGGCGACATGATTTCTGCCTAGAAAAGGGTGCAGAATCGTGTTTCCCCTTGAACCCATGGTGTTTCTGGGTTCTGCCCCTGTTCCAGAACTTCTGCAAGTTCTTTGTATTTTTTGGGTTGATCTCTGGATTCCCCGATGCAAGGATGCCTTTCTCCTCTTCTCTTCACCCTTTTTGTAGATGCAGCTCCCTTCTCTTCCTCCTCCCCACTTCTTGGAGAGCATGGGTGTTTGGGCAAGTTGGCTCCTCTGTTTTCCAGCGTGTGTGTCAGGATAGGCATGATGGGCACCAAGTTGATTGGTGGATTGTGAGTTCCAAGGCACCCTTTGCAGAGGATAATTGTTCTTTAAGGTAGATTCCCTCTGAGTGGCATGTGCCTATTCCTTTTTCCCTGGAAAGTGTTCTGGAATGTCAGGAGAATGCTTGTTTATGTTAGTGGAGCATATGGTGCAAGTAGAGCAATTTTATATTATTCCTAAAATTTTTGGGTTTTGCAGGATGCACAGTAAGAGGTTGTTGTTACACAGGCTGAGGCTGTGCAAGGTTTAATTGCAGTCCTCCTTCGACTTCTTCTTTGGTTGGTTTCTGCCTCTACAGCTGATAATGAGGTGTCATGAAACGATCGGGGAAAATGAGCCTTAGTGGAAATCTTGTGATTTGCAGGTGGAATTAGGCTTTTAATTGGGTTCGTAATGAACAACAGCCTCAGGAACAGCCTCAAGGGTTCTGCAACAGGCTCATGTTGTGGCAGAGGCTGTTTCTTCAAATTCTTCAATGAAATCTTCCCAAATTGGTTGAAATGCACCTGAAATCACTTATTATGCAGTAAAAGGTAGGAATACAGGAAATACGACGGAATTATGCATATGGGGCATATAATCATGAAAGAATGAGCACATATCATGCCTAAAATCATGCCTAAAACTATGCATCTTTCGTGTGCATCAAAATACCCCAAACTGAAGATTTTTCTTGTCCTCAAGCAAACAGAAGAATAAAAGGAGGCATGATTTAAAGGAGAGAGAAGGCTGATCTGGATGCATCTAGTTCTCACTATGCTTCTCCCTTGTGATGTCTCAATTTAAGCATTCATAAATTTTCATCCAAAACTGCATCAATCTCAATCAAATTCCTTGTCAGTAGATTTTTTTCATAAAAATTCGCAGGAATAATCCTTTAACTAACCTCCAATCATCTGTCGTCAAATGGATCTACCAAAATCATTTTTCGATAAGTGAAAATATTACCTCATATGCAGACCCATTATCCCTTATCTCCACTAATGTGCAAAAGTAATCAAGCAAGGAACTCTAGGACTTTTCTGTGTTGTACTGAGGCTAGGGTGATGGTCGTCAATGGATGGTGGATGGACTGAGCAAAAGTTGGTGGCCTGTGAACTCAAAACCTCCAGTTTATTTTGTTGACAGTCTGAGGCTGTATAGGGACTATTGACTATATATCCCTTGCGTTTTCATGCCACCCAGAGGCTCAATGTATCCTCTTGTTTGAGATGGAGTTCGATTCACAAAATTTTTCTTTTCTCCTAATATCTCTTTCCCATATTTTTCTTTTCCTTACTGGCGCCTCGTTTTTGTTCTATGAACTTGAAATTTTTTTCTCTTTTTTTTTTTTTTCAGCTGGGAAGAGGACAGTGCAAGATGTGTGGTAGCATTCTGCATATGTATTTGTTAAGTGCAAACAGCCTCAGATGCTTGGTAGGATTGAATCTTGTTCACAAACTTATCAACAGGGTGAGGCTGTTGGAATGAAATTGTGCCTTGGCACATGATGGCCCCTGTTTTGGCTTCAAGTGGTTGAGGTTTGGTGAAATAGGGTGAAGGAATAAATTGGGACCATCCCAGTCGGCTCAACTGGGGTTACAATGGACAGATGAGTGTGGTATGGATTTATGTGGTCTATTGGGTATGCAAAAGATGGCCTAGATCCTTTCCTTACTTGAAGAACTCTTACTTGTATTTCGCCTTGACAGGGATAAGGATCTGTTCTGAAGGTAGACAGGCTGAGCCTGTGGCATTTTGAAAATCATTTAGCAAGATTCTTCTTATCTGACAGAATCATGGAGTGCAATTGTTTGATTGTACCTGTTCTGCTTATTTTGAAAATGAAGACAAGTCCTGAGATTAAAGATTGAGCAGGATTAAATGGAAAAGGGAAAGAAGCATAAATATTATGACAGGCTCACACTGTGGAAAAGCATAATGAAGAACATAATAGCATTGAAATTTCATTGTTCCCATAAAAATACACAAGGCAAAATTGCACCCTAAAAATACCCCAAACTGAAAATTTTGCAGTGTCCTCACTGTTGAAACTAAACAGAAGAATGGGTGTAATGTTAAAACAAATGCAAACCAAAGAAACACACATAATCGAAAATGAAAGACAAAAGTGCTGCAAAAATACCCCAAACTGAAAGTTCTATCCTATGTGGTGGGGTTGAGCATCCTTAAACTAGACTAGAGGAGCTGAAAGTTCGTCACAGGCTCAGTCTGTGTTGAGGCTGTGCAAGCATTAAAGTCCTTTTTGCAATGAAATGATTAAGACTTAAAATCGAAAAGGGTATAGAAGGACTTCCCTGATGAGTCTCTGACTTGGCGACTCCTTCCTCCATCGAGTTGCAGCAACTGATTGTTTAAAACAAAAGAGACACACAAAACAAAAAAAAAAACAAAATAACCAAATGAAAATTAACGAAAGGTAACGGAAATCAAAAATTACCTCACTTGGTTTGCCTCCCAAGAAGCGCTTCTTTCATGTCTTATAGCTGGACACCCTCCTTGTTTAAGTGGTTGGAGGGTTTTGGAGAGATTGAATCTCTCTGAAAATGCCAATGGTATGGTGATAAATTTTCAACCTGCTTCGATGGGCTATGAACAGGCTGACTGCTTCACCATCAATTTTCATTTCCCCATGAGGCAAACAATGAATAATGTTAAATAGACCAGACCACTTGGATCGTCTCTTATCCCAAAAAAGGATTTGGTCTTCTTTCTTGAAAGCACGCTTGATTTTTTTACCACTGTGCCTTTTTGTGGTTCTTTCCTTGTAAACTATGGCGTTCCCATTTTTATCCAAATGCACTTCATTCAATTCTAGAGGAAGGGGTTTTATCTGAATATTTGGTGCAAGATTGTCAACTCCAATTTGATTGATAGGCGGTTGCGGCTGGACAGGCTGATGGACGGGCTGGACAGGCTGAGGTTGTGCTGGGCACAGACTGAGGCTGTGTTGGGCCTGTCGTTTTGGCTTAATGTTGTCATCAATAGTGTCAACCTGGTAGCAGGTGTCGAAGCTCAAATTTGACTTTGGGGCCTGGAGCATACTGAAATTCACGTATTTTCTCCAATTCTTAGTGTCATCCTTCGTTTCTCAACATCAATCAATGCCCTAGTCGTGGCAAGAAAAGGTCTCCCTAGAATGATGGGTGTGTGGGCATCTAATGCCATATCCATGGACAAAATCAACAGGAATAAAGAAGTCACCAACCTTCACAGGCACATCCTCTAACACTCCCACAGGATACACGAGTTATCGGTCAGCAAGTTGGATTTTCATCCTTGTGGTCTTGATGTTTCCAAGGTCCATACCTTGAGTGATGGAAAGTGGCAGCAAGCTCACACTAGCCCCTAGGTCGCATAGGGCCCCTTCGATCTTCTTACTCCCAATATTGCATGGAATTGTAAAGCTCCCTAGGTCTGAGCATTTTCTGGGTGGCTGATGTTGAATGAGAGCGCTCCCATGGGCTGTCATAGCTACAGTCTCAATATCGTCAATGGTTCTCTTCTTTGTCAAATTCTCCTTGAGGAACTTAGCATATGAAGGCAAGTGTATCACCACGTCACTGAAAGGAACATTCACATATAACTTTCTTAGCATTTCCTTGAACTTACTGAATTGCTTTTCCAATTTGGCCTTGTGGTAAACTTTTGGGTATGGGAGTGGAGGTTAGTATGGTCGAACAGTCTGGGGCTGTTTCTCTGCTTTCTTCATGCTAACAGCCTCAACCACATGCTCAACGACAGGCTGGGCCTGTGTCTGCACTGTCCGTTCCAAGCTGGATGTTGATGCTGTCTGCTCCACAGCATCAGGCTGTCTTGGTATTGTACCCCTTAACTCCTCTTTACTACGAAGGATTACAGCGTTGCAATGTTCAATCCTTGGGTTCTCCACTATTTTCCCTGGAAGGGCTCCTTGCTGATTGGTGGTCGTCGAGGCTTGTTGGGCAATTTGGTTCTCGAGGATTCTGTGGTGGGATTTGATTTGACTAATTTCCTCGCTCATTTTGTTCTGGTTTGCCAATATGGACTGCAACATGCTCACCATGTCCGTGTTGTTGCCTTGCTGTCCTCCTTGGTTCTGTCTTTGGTATGGGGGCTGTCCGCCTTGATGCTGTCATTGAAGTTGGGGTTGTTGTGGGATTCTTTCTTCATTTGGTCCTCTCCAAGAGAAATTTGGATGATTTCTCCAATAGGGATTATAAGTGTTCCCATATGGTCCTTGCTTCTGCTGGATGAAAATTGCTTGCAGAGAATCACACTCGGTAAAAAGTGGGCAATTGGACGTGCTGTGAGTTCCTCCACATCCTACACAGTCTGAGGCTGTAGATGTGGCTACCTTGACGTGAGCAGCCCCTAATTGCTTCCTGAGGGCTTCTATTTCTGCCTCCAGCTTGGTTACTCTGTCTACTCAAATTACTCTAGAGGCCTTGACTCCCCTGATTTGAGTTTTCCTCTTCGACAGAGCTTCAAGGATGGTTACTCCATCATTGTAGTCGTTGTCCAGAAATGAACCAATCGCCATTTTGTCGAGAGTGTCCTGGTCTTCATCACTCAGGCCGCAATAAAATTGCTCAAGCTGCACAGCCTCATCAATTCTGTGGTTTGGGCATCTCCTCAGCAATCCCTTGAAGCGCTCCCAAGCATCACGAATGGATTCATCATAGTGTTGGGAAAATCCTATGAGCCGCTGCCTCAAGCTTGCATCTTTGCTCGACGGGCGATATTCCTTCAAGAATGCTCTGACCAGGCCGTCCCAATCTGTGAAATGGCCTGCCTCATGGTTGTTGAGCCATTCAAATGCTGTGTCTCTGAGTGAGAATGGAAATACCCTCATATATAGCTGCTCCTTGGTCATTCCGGCTATGTTTACAGTGCTACACACCCGCAGAAAATTCTGCAAGTGTGAATTTGGATCTTCTGAGGGTAAGCCTCCAAATGTGCGCCTCTCTAACATGCTGAGCAGGTTTGTTCTGATTTCATAGGGGGCGTCGACATCTGGAATGGCTATGCTATTGTGCATGATGGTGGTTGGTGGTTGTAGGGGCTTGGACATAGGGATGTAGGGTCGCACAGGTTGAGCCTGTTCAACCTCTGGGTATGCTCCTTCGTTGAGTCTGTCTGCCATGTTGTGTTGTTTCTCCTTGTTCTTCTTGCGGAACTCGCGGGTTGCCTTTTTAATCTCCTGGTGGAAGGTTAGAGATGGCTTCTTGCTCTTAGTTTGGGGCTTGCACCATCTGAAAGCTTCAAACTTGGAAAAAGAAAGGGTTAAAATTTTGAAAAGTTTAATAAATCAGAAATAAAAAGGAAAAAAATCAAGCGCCAGTCCCCGGCAACGGTGCCAAAAACTTGATGCGTGTGCTGTCGCAACTGGTTTCTGCAAGTGCACAGGGTTGTTGTAGTACTTTTATCAAGTTCGTATCCACAGGGACTGGGTTGAATCTGTTTTCCTTCAATTTCGGACAAACTAGACTTGAAAACAATTAAACGGGGATGGATTTGGGTGAATAATAATTAAGAAGCAAAATAAGCAGTAAAATAAATGTAACAATAATTTAAATGAGGAAGAGATCAGGAATGGTGAATTCTTAGGCATCCGGGGGTTCACCTGCTCTGTCTTATGCGTGTAAATTGCTCGACAGCCTCATCACAGGCTGAGCCTGTGGGTGAGGCTGTGACTAATGAGATGTCGTAACGGGGCTCCCAACCTAAGGTACTATCAATGGCTTTCGATCTTATTGATAGTTCCCTAAGCTTCCATCTACCCCCTGTCACTAGAGTAAACGTCCACTTAAGGATGAAGTTTAATGTTGGTGCTAATACCCACAGTCTCTCCCTATCTTCTTTAGAATGCTTAAGGAGTGAAGGCTGACTATTGTAGGTCTAGTACTCCTGGCTTCTCCTTTAGGTCCTTCACCCGGCTGCTACTAAACTAAGAATATGCCACCCAATAATCAATCAAGAATAAAATTAGGAGTTGGGTAATCTCTTGACTATGCTGTCACGGAATGAGGCTGTGCTGGGCATAGCCTGATAATGTTGACAGCAAGGGAATCAATTATAAGATTGGTTCTTGCAGGCGCTCTCAACCTATACGGCACCCATTTGCTTTTGCTCACAGGTGCCTCCTATGGTTCTCATCTTCCATGTGCTTTCGCATTGGTCAAACTCAGGGGATTAAGATTGGTGTTGAGGCTAATTCCTCAATTAGTTTCTAACCTCGTCACAAGCTAGAAGACTAAGTGTTTGTTGTTGTTGTTGTTCTAGTGGCTATGGTTTCTCCTTTCGGTCCTTCACCTAGCTATTTGTATTCATGCATGGTTTGATCAGAACTCAGACATGTAGCAAGCTCACAACAACTAAAACAAGAAATATGATTAAGAACATAAAAATGAGCAATTTATTACATAAGAACCCGAGACATGATTACCTCCCTTCAACCTAAGAAGGGGTTGTTTAGTTCATACTCAGAATTACAAAACAGATGGGTGTATGTGATGGCATAATTTTCTGGAACAATTTGGGGGCTAGGGGCGACACGATTTCTGCCCAGAAAAGGGTGCAGAATCGTGTTTCCCCTTGAACCCGTGGTGTTTCTGGGTTCTGCCCCTATTCCAGAACTTCTGCAAGTTCTTTGTATTTTCTGGGTTGATCTCTGGATTCCCCGATGCCAGGATGCCTTCCTCCTCTTCTCTTCACCCTTTTTGTAGATGCAGCTCCCTTTTCTTCCTCCTCCCCACTTGCTGGAGAGCATGGGTGTTTGGGCAAGTTGGCTCCTCTGTTCTCCAGTGTGTGTGTCAGGATGGGAATGATAGGCACCAAGTTAATTGGTGGATTGTGAGTTCCAAGGCACCCTTTGCAGAGGATAATTGTTCTTTAAGGTAGATTCCCTCTGAGTGGCTTGTGCCTATTCCTTTTTCCCTGGAAAGTGTTCTGGGAACGTCAGGAGAACGCTTGTTTATGTTAGTGGAGCATATGGTGAAAGTAGCGCAATTTTATATTATTCCTGAAATTTTTGGGTTTTGCAGGAAGCACAGCGTGAGGCTGTCGTCACACAGGCTGAGGCTGTGCAAGGTTTAATTGCAGTCCTCCTTCGACTTCTTCTTTGGTTGGTTTCTGCCTCTACTGTTGATAATGAGGTGTCATGAAACGATCGGGGACAATGAGCCTTAGTGGAAATCTTGCGATTTGCAGGTGGAATTAGGCTTTTAATTGGGTTCGTAATGAACAACAGCCTCAGGAATAGCCTCAAGGGTTCTGCAACAGGCTCATGCTGTGGCAGAGGCTGTTTCTTCAAATTCTTCAATGAAATCTTCCTAAATTAGTTGAAATGCACCTGAAATCACTAATTATGCAGTAAAGGGTAGGAATACAGGAAATACGACGGAATTAGGCATAGGAGGCATATAATCATGAAAGAATTAGCACATATCATGCCTAAAACCATGCCTAAAACTATGCATATTTCGTGTGCATCAGCCATCTATGGGCTGGACGAATCCCATCTCGATCAATCAAAACCTACTACACATTATATCATATACCCAATGATTACCCTTAAGTCCACTCAGTTACGAATGACCAGGAATAATATCAAAGAATACGACTCATATGTTGGGAACCTTGATGATCTCAGGTCTAAGGCCAATACATATAAGAACCGCTAATGACAATCATATAACGTTCCATGTAGGGTTCTTATGTGGGTCGGTCTAGTCCACAAGTTCTCTAACCTGTACCCGTATGTAGAATTCATATCTCATATAATTCTCAACATACGCTAGTCTTAATATACTATTACAACCCATCCATAATAATAATCGACTAGGGTTATAAATATGTGCAAGCGTTTATCTCATAAACATATTTATTGGAACAACCTTAATGTATATACATGACTACATGCGATCATCCATTGATTGTCTTTTGGGCACATTACTAACAATCTCCCACTTGCACTAAAGGCAATCATCCATGTTTCTAATACCAATGGATGTAGCATGACCATCGTGCTTCCGCTGTGTGAGAGGCTCAGTCAAATGATCTGCTACATAGTTTTCAGAAGGAACTTTGTACAGCCCCAGTTGTAGAGTCAACAACTATTTCTTGCTTGGAACTCTTCCAGCAAACAGCACCAACTCCAAGACAAAACACATAACCTGACTGCGATCTAAAGTCATCCCTGTCGGTTTGGAAGCTAGCATCTGTGTAACCCTTACAACAAGCTCACCAACTCTTCCGTAGACAAGGAATGCATCCTTAGTCCTTCTCAAGTACTTAAAGATGTTCTTAACCGCTGTCCAGTGACTTTCACCGGGATCAGATTGGTATCTGCTTGTGACACTTAATGCATATGCGACATTCGGTCGAGTACATAGCATGGCATACATGATAGATCCTATTGCTGATGCATAAGGAATCTTACTCATCTGCTCTCTCTCCTTAGATGTTCTTGGACATTGATACTTTGAGAGAGATATGCCATGTGACATGGGTAAGAAACCTTACTTGGAATCTTGCATGCTAAACCTCTTTAGCACCTTGTCAATATATGTACTTTGACTTAGCCCAAGAGGCCTTTTGGATCTATCTCTATAGATCTTTATACCTCACACATAGGCAGCTTCTCCTAAGTCCTTCATTGAGAAATTCTTTCCTAACCAAGTCTTTATAGACTATAGTGTTGGAATATCATTCCCAATGAGTAGAATGTCGTCAACATACAACAACAAGAAAACCATAGTGCTCCCACTAACCTTCTTGTAAACACATGGCTCATCTTCATTTTTAATAAAACCAAACTGTTTGATTACTTCATCAAAACGAAGATTCCAACTCCTAGAAGCTTGCTTTAATCCATAAAAGGATCTTTGCAACTTGCATACCTTGTTAGCATTTTCTGGAGTGACAAAACCTTCAGGTTGTGTCACGTACACATCCTCTAAAAGATTTCCATTAAGGAAAGCGGTTTTGACATCCATTTGCCATATCTCATAATCATGGTATGCTGCTATAGCCAATAGAATCTGGATGGATTTAACCATGGCAACTAGTGAGAAAGTTTCATCATAGTCAATACCATGAACCTGCTTAAAACCTTTCGCAACCAATCGCCCTTTAAAGGTAATCACATTACCATCCATGTCGGGTTTTTTCTTAAAGACCCACTTGCATCCAATAGGTTTTACCCCTTCAGGTGGATCAACCAAGGTCCATACCTTATTTTTATACATGGATTTCATCTCCGAATTCATGGCTTCTAGCCACTTCTTAGAGTCTGGACCCGTAATAGTCTGCTGATAGGAAGTAGGCTCATCCTCTTCTATGAGCATCACGTCTCCAGTATGAGTCATAAGAAATCCATATTTCTCAGGCTCATGCCGAATCCTATCAGACCTACGTAGTCCATGTGTTACAGGCACAGGTTTTTCACCCACAACATCTTGTGGTTCCTGTCCTTGTTCCATCTCAGCCTCTATACCTCGAACTTCTTCGAGTTCTATTTTCCTCTTACTGATCTTTCTAGAAATGAATTCTCTTTCTAAAAAAATAGCAGTACGAGCAACAAACACTTTGTGCTCTGTGGGATTATAGAAATAATATCCTTTAGTTTCCTTAGGATATCCAACAAAGAGGCACTTGACGGATTTAGGGCCGAGTTTATTTGATGCTTCTCGTCTCACGAAAGCCTCACAACCCAGATCCTCATAAAAGACAAATTGGGACGCTTCCCTGTCTATATCTCATATGGTGTCTTTTCAAATGATTTAGATGGAACACGGTTAAGTGTGAAGGCAGCACTTAATAATGCATGTCCCCAAAATGAAGAAGGAAGGTCAGCTTGACTCATCATAGAATGAACCATATCTAACAAAGTTCTATTCCTCCTTTCAGATACACCATTCCATTGAGGCGTACCTGGTGGAGTAAGTTGTGATACAATACCATATTGCTTTAGATGATCAAGAAAATCTCGGTCTAAGTATTCACCACCTCGATCAGATCGAAGCATTTTAATACTCTTGCCGAGTTGATTCTGTACTTCACTCTAGAATTCTTTGAACTTTTCAAAGGATTCTGACTTGTGTTTCATAAGATACACATAGCCATATCTACTGTAATCATCAGTAAATGTAATGAAGTACTGAAAACTACCTCTAGCCTGTGTTGACATAGGTCCACATATATCAGAATGTATAAGACCTAACAAGTCCGAAGCTCTTTCACCTTTACCAGCAAAAGGAGCCTTCGTCATTTTGCCTAATAAACATGACTCACATGTCTCATATGATTCAAAATCAAATGAGTTTAAAAGTCCACCTTTATGGAGTTTAGAAATACGAGTCTCGTTTATATGGCCCAATCGACAATGCCAGAGATAGGTTTCATTAGAATCGTTTAATCTAACCTTATTCGAATTAATGTTATAGAATGGTGTTTCTAGGTTTAGAACATACAAACCGTTGCTTAAATATGCACCACTATAATAAATATCATTGAAATAAATAGAACAACAATTGTTCTTTATTACAAATGAAAAACCTTTCTTGTGCAGACAAGAGAAAGAAATCAAATTCCTGCTTATAGTAGGTACATAATAGCAATCATCAAGTTCCAAAACCAAACCACTCGGTAAAGATAGATGGTAAGTCCCTACGGCTAATGCAACAACTCTTGCTCCATTTCCAACGCGCATGTCTTTCTCTCCCTTTGCTATTCTTCTACTCTTTCTGAGTTCCTGGATATTTACACAAATGTGAGAACCACATCCGATATCTAATACCCATGATGCAGAGATAGAGATATTAACTTCTATAACAAAAATACCTGAAGCGGAAGTCTTACTTCCCTTCTGTTTTTTCACCTCATCAAGGTAAATAGGACAGTTATGTTTTCAATGGCCAGGTTTGTTGCAATGGAACATTGTCCTTCCTTTGCAATACCACCTTTGGGTTTCAGCATATGGGAACAAGAAGATGCACATGCACCAAACTTTTTGGCACATTTCTTCTTATTGTAAAACTTGGCTTTACCCTTTCCTTTGTCTTTTCCAACCATCAAAATATTGTTGGATTTGTTTGCCTTCATTTGTTGCTCAACTGTTCCTAACATGTTAAGCAACTCAGATAAGGATTTGTCAAGATGATTCATATTGAAATTCATGACAAATTGGCTGTAACTATCGGGCAACGATTGCAGGACTAGATCAACAGCCAACTCCTTTTGCAAAGGAAAACCTAGACCCTCAAGGTTCTCAATGTATCCAATCATTTTGAGCACATGAGGTCTCACCAGTGATGTCTCAGCCATCTTCAATTGGAACAATGCCTTAGAGGTCTCATACCTCTCATGCCATGCTTGCTCTTCAAAGAGCATTTTCAGGTGTTTGATCATATCGAAAGCACCCAAGTTATCATGTTGCTTTTGAAGCTCAGAGTCCATGTTAACAAGCATAAGACATGCAACATCCAATGCATCTTCAACATGCTTCTTGTAAGCATCTCTTTCTACCCTTGGAGCATTAGGTGCCGGTTCATTTGGAACGGGCCCTTCAAGGACATCCAACTTCTTTTCTTGTTTGAGGACTATCCTCAAATTGCGATGCCACTTTAGGAAGTTATTCCCATTCAGCTTTTCCTTCTCAAGAACCGATCACAGAGATTGTGTACTAGTGTTTTGTGCCATGATAACTCTACAACATTGATCAACTTACACAAATAAGAGTCATGTATTCATAAAATCACTTAATAAGGAATTTTATTAAATGATGCTCCTACTACATAAATCAAGATAATTATGAGTAGGCCATGATCCATATTTCACTACAAGATAAGTCAGCTTTGGCTGATCACTTATATCATAGTTATTTAGGTAGACAACTCTTGTCAATTACATCTCATGTAACTCTTGGGTAGTTGAGTGAACAACACTTGTTCTTGTCTATCTCATAGACTTAGCTCAACTCCTTGCCTCTAAGTCCTCAATCCTATTGAGATGACCTAGTTAAGTTCAACCCATAACAAGCAGTTCGGATATTACAACTATCCCGTCGCACCTTGCTAAGATAAATATTGGCACCTTGCTTTGGCAAAACCTACCAAGTATTGATCTGAGCAATGATGAGTGCTTAGTATGGAGGGCAACACAAGAGGAACTTAATTTTTACATCAACATATTATTCCTATACATCATATGCATGTTCTTGATAAATCATATATTGATGTTTTGTAAAATTGGAAACCAAAAATACATAAGAACATCGATGTCTAACATTGACCATTGATGTTGTGAGAATCTGATTCTCCCAACTACGTGGCAGTGTTCAAGAACATCGATGTTTAACTCTTGAACATTGATCTCTGACTCTTAAACATCGATGTTTGAGAATTTTGGAACTCGAAACCTTTTGGCAGAGCTCAAGAACATCTATGTTTAACTTGTGATCAAAGACTGACTAGCTCCTCGATCTAGGAATTTTCTTGTGGTGAATAGTGCCCGTACAAGAAGTGAATTGAACTGATTCGATAATTCCTAGGAAAGATGGCGTAGCCGATCTCCTAAGACATAATTATTATTCCAAGATAAATCCCCAGGAAAGACTGGAGGAACAAAGGTTCACTTAAAACCCAGCCTCCAAGATAGGACTCACTTGCACAGTGTATTAAATCACAACCTTGCACCTGACAAAGGACAACAATTGTACTAGAACGACAATTGATCTATACGAAAACCGACAATCGATTTTCCTTGTCGAACTCATTCGACTTACTGCCAATAACACCTTGATTGGTATCACATACCAATCAAGTACTTGTTGTCAAACACTTTTGACAAAAACAAACCTCCCATATATCACGCATACAAAAACGAATTCAACATATCATGAACATGCTACATCACATACATCATATCATATATATCAATATGAGCATATCATACATATGCACAACAAATTCGGTTTAGCGTTTCACAAGAGGCTCCGCTACCACTGTAAGTAACCGGGCATGCAAACTTAACAATCAAAATGCAGCGGAAAAACCGGATTCTCATGGAGGATCCAAGTGAAGCTAACTAAACCGAATAACAATTTTTCGTACCTTGCTTGGTTGAGGTCTTTCACCCAACTGTAGTGTAGAATCAGCAAGAACCTGACAAGAAATCCGGCTCCTCTATGGTATCCACATGAACCGTTGATGACTGCTAGCAACCGTCTCACGATCACTGACCTGAGCACTCCCGAACCGCAGTGCTAGCTGCAGAATTTTCGAGAGCTAGAAACTAGTGTTTATATGTGCTTCTTTCTTTCTCAAAGAATGAAGTGTGTAATCTAAATTGTGTGTGATTGTTGTGTGTCTTGATAATCTGATTATCAAGACCTATTTATGCAGACAATTAATGCATAGATTAATGAGACAATGGCCAACATCATCATGCATTAACCATAATGATTATACTTTAAGCCTAATCATGTCTCCACTATGTCTTAATGCTCCGCTAAGCATTAATGGGATTACACATCATATGGTAATAATTTTGGTTCAATACTTCTGATAATTAGTGAACCAAATCAGCCCGAAACGGCCCGGTCCAACCAAGGTTCAACCATGGCTCACTCACCTGGTCGAACCACAGTCCAACCATGGTTCAACCACCAGCTCGAATCAACAGTTCTAAGTGTGTGACCTTGTAGGCACTTGTAACGTTTGGCAATAATTGTAAAATCTCATTTTACAATTATAAACAATGAGCGGTGTCTAGCAACACATCATTGCTACCCAAACGACAAGATCAACACTGATTCAATATGACTCGGAAGCATGTCATCGTCCTTTCGTCACATTTTCACGATTAAACACGAGACATGGAATAACGTCAATCTCGTATATGTTTAATCTTAGTTTCTTGATCCTCGAGTTAACTGTGTAAAACGGATACTCATGATATCACCATATCACATAATCTGAGCGTGGCCACGCATTTAGCAGTTCAACTCTATCAAGAGGCCATCTGATAATATACCCGTTATATGGACTGGACGAATCCCATCTCGATCAATCAAAACCCACTACACATTATATCATATACCCAATGATTACCCTTAAGTCCACTCAGTTACAAATGACCAGGAATATTATCAAAGTATACGACTCATATGTTGGGAACCTTGATGATCTCAGGTCTAAGGACAATACATATAAGAACCGCTAATGACAATCATATAGCGTTCCATTTAGGGTTCTTATGTGGGCCGGTCTAGTCCACAAGTTCTCTAACCTGTACCCGTATGCAGAATTCATTTCTCATATAATTCTCAAAATACGCTAGTCTTAATTTATTATTACAATCCATTCATAATAATAATCGACTAGAGACATTTAAGAATATATCAAATATATTCTAGGGTTATAAATATGTGCAAGCATTTATCTCATAAACATATTTATTGGAACAACCTTAATGTATATACATGACTACATACGATCATCCATTGATTGGCTTTTGGGCACATTACTAACAATGTGTTTATTGGTGAACACGAGGGTGTAGGATATACAAAATTTGAATCACGAGATATGACATTCTTGGAGAATGAGTTTCCAAGAAGAGGTGATACAGGGCCTGATCAATCTCTTTTTGAGATGTGTGATTAGGCAGGACAAGATGATGCAATCCAATTGAGTATTGGTGAATCTAGCATGCATCGGAATCTTGATCCTAGTGGGAATAACCTGGACAGTAGTGGAACTGCTTCACTACACCCAGAGTCTCGAAGAAGTGAGCGTGGTAATGTTCCACGACATCACTTTGAGATCGAGGGTGTCGATGATGTGCGTCGGCAAGCCTTCATTGTAGAACCTCTTGATGAAGAGGAACCCAAAGCTACAATAAGTTGTCTCCTGTATTGCCAAGAAAGAATGGATTAAAGCGATGGATGAAGAGCTTAGCTCCATGCATTCTAACCATGTTTAGGAATCAGTAGATTTACCAAAGGGACGTAAGGCTATTGGGAACAAGTGGGTTCTCAAAAACAAGCGAAATGCTGACGGGTCAATCGATAGATATAAGGCACGTCTGGTAGCCAAGGGTTACACACAACAGGAAGGGATAGATTATGAGGAAACTTTCTCTCCTGTTGTGAGATTTGCATCTATTTGATTGATCTTAGCCATTGTGGCAGAACTTGATCTCGAGTTACATCAGATGGATGTAAAAACAGCATTCCTTAACGGGAATCTAGAAGAGGAAATTTACATGCAACAACCTGTGGGTTTTGCTGTAAAAGGCCAGGAACACAAGGTGTGTCGGCTGATGAGATCCATTTATGGACTTAAACAATCTTCTAGACAATGGTACTTAAGTTTTCATGAAGCCATCACATCCTTCATGTTTGTCATGATATATGAGGACCATTGTGTGTATGTTAAGAGATCTGGGGATCATTTTCTGGTCTTGTCACTCTATGTCGACGACGTACTGTTGGCTGGAAAAAATAAAGATTTCCTGGTATCCATAAAGGCTTGGTTGTCCTCCAACTTTGAGATGAAGGACATGGGTGAAGCTGCATACATTCTAGGGGTTATGATCCTTAGAGATCGATCCAAAAGCCTATGTAGGATTCAAAGCCTATGAATACACCTATTTCCAAAGGCAATAATCTAAGCCAACAGATGTGTCCCCAAACTCGGGAAGAAAAGGAACATATGGCTAATGTGCCATATGCTAGTGCTGTCGGGAGTCTAATGTACACTATGTTGTGTACTAGACCAGATATTTGTTATGCTGTTAGAATGGTAAGTAGATACCTATCTAATCCTGGGCTGGAGCACTGGACAACAGTCAAAAAAACACTTCGGTATTTGAAGGGCACAATGGACTATACTTTAAGTTTTCAAGGAGTTGGGTTCTGCTTGAAAGCTTATACAGATGCCGATTGGGGAGGAGATTTAGATCAAAGAAAGTCTACCTCTGGCTAAGTATTCTTACTAAGCAATGGTGCGATATCATGGAGTGGTAAGAAACAGTCTTGCATAGCCTTGCCGACGATGGAGGCAGAGTTTGTAGCCTTGTCATCGGCGGTACAGGAGGCTGTATGGATGAGATGTTTTCTCAGTCATTTAGGTGTTATGCAAGGGGTTGTGTCTCCATTAACTGTCTATTGTGATAGTCAAGCAACTATTGCATACACTAAAGACCCTACGTACCATGGGAAAACAAAACACATTGATATCAGATACAATTATGTCAGGGACATGGTTTCATGTAAGGAAGTAAACATAGAGTACATTTTTACTGGTGACATGTTAGCTGATTCATTCACCAAACCTATCTCTACAGCTTCTTTTGTTAAGCATATGGAACTGATAGGTTTACGTAGGATGTGATTGCAACTATTTTTGTTGTCTTTTCCCTTGATTGTATGTTCATTATAAAATTCTTGTTTTTATTCAAATGCCTATTATTGTATAATTATTCATGTATACAAGGACGCAAGTTTTTGTAACATGCGTATGTATATGCTGAGAGCATATGTAGGGATGAAGGACTTGGTGTCTTTGTCATCCAAAAGATATGTCTAACAGACAGGTTAGCTCTCTCACACGAGTAACCATCTCTATGACTGGGTGTCATAAGGGTAAGACAGTTTTAAGTCAAGAATGGGGTGAGTCCCTATTCCGTAAGAGCCTGACTTAAAACAATTTTGTCGCCTTGATATTATTCAAGATGAGGTCAATCATGTTTGACAGGAGATGAAACAAAGTAATGTTTTATCTTATCTGTTCAAAAGCTAGGTAGGGTCCGGTTTGGGATATGGTAGAGTGGTGGACCCAAGTAAAACACTAGGTGTGTTTGGACTATTACCTATACAGTATTATTAGATGACGTATGCTCCAACAAGGGATGGAGAAAATAATACTGTGACACATGAATTCTTACCATGTGTGCTGAGTGACCATACAAGGAGTAGGAAAAAGATCTCGTTTTTCTACTGTGTGAGCCTTGAGAAATTTTTAATTTCTCACAAGTGCCCTTATCAACCTTTTACTATTACTTGAAATCTTAATTTAGTGTTGCTATCTTGGCTGTACTCACAACGGTCATGAGTGATACGACCTAACGGGGTATGTCAGAAAAGCAACTAAGTTAAGATGTAAAGTTCTGAGTAAAAAGCAAGATCACTAAGTATTGTATTTTTTGGTATTCGCAAAACGGCCGTTTATGTTTTTGTGTAAAACATAATTGTGAATACACATTGAGACTGAGGTCTAGGGGTCTCTTTAAATACAATTAAATGATTCTAGAGAACTTACATATCTACTCTACTTGAGCTGTTGTATACTCTTAACAGATGTACAATGAAGAGCTCTTACTGGTATGTTGGTCACACGACCTATTTGCCTGGTATGAAAGTTATTTCTTTGAGCCCAGATGGTTATGTCCATCATGTGTGAGTGGGAGATATTGGATAATGACACCTATGATGGTGATCATTGGTGATAAGATCCCATCTGGATGGGTTTATCTCGTGTAATTCAAATCTTAGTCTGTTATGGGTAACAGATAGAGTGGGGATTTAAGGGTATGGAGATAATATAGGTATTATCTCCACAGTATTTCAAAAGTCCCAAACTCTGTTATAAATACAAGACTTGTGTATTTGGTCTTTAGAAGAGTGAGACTGAATGTTTCAAACGTGAGACAAGAGGCACTACCCCTGTTCTCAGATAATTAAAGAACCCTCACTGAAAGGAAACAAACACATAGGCATTTAGGTTGTGATAAGTGGGTTTCTTCCTAGTGATTAAACCACAGATCAACTGCTGTGGACATTGAAGAAGGCAGGACAGGTAGGAATCAATCATCTACAAGCTCCATTGAATTTAGGAGGTTGGTGTTCTAAATTCTATTTAATAATTTTCGCTGTGCTCATATTTATTTGTTAAATATGTTCCCTAAAAATTCCAACAGGCTTGTATTTCGAAATCATGACTTTAGAGTCATGTGTATCCCTCTATTTGAATATCCAGCTTCTACAGCCTCCGAGTTAATCAGGGTTGAGGTCTTTAGTAGTGAGACGAGGCAGTGGAATTATGTGGATGTGGTGGTCCCTAACCTTATTATGCTTGGTTATCCCGCCAGACGTTATGTTTTTTCTTGGAATAGCTTCTTGCATTGGTTTACTGTTAACATGGATATCGTTGCTTATAATCCTTACAACCCAGGACAATGTTTTCTCGTAATGAAGCCTTTGAAATTCGAAGATGGAAAGGATAGCTGTAGACTTGATGCTTTCGAAGAAGGATGTTTGCGTTTGTTTCAATTTACTAAGTACCTTGAAGGTGACATATATTCCAGCTTCTGCTTAAGTGTTTGGGAACTAGCAGAGGAGTACTATAATAATTATGATTCAGCAGCAGCAGCAGCAGAGTGGAGATTGATACATTGTGTTCTTTTTGACGCGCAATTCATAGTAGATGGTTCTGTTCATTCCAGTGACTTCTTGGACGCTTTGTGTTTTGATCCAAATGACAAGAACTTGGTGTACATCTATGACAGCTCACACAATTTGCGGCAGACTCGAGTTTATTCATACAATTTTCAGACTAAAGTGTGGAATTGCGTCAACCCTTCTCCGTTGAGTACTGTGGGCACCAGTTGTCCGGTACCGGATGGCAATCAAACGCTCCAGCTTAGACTTTCCTGGTGGCCTACAACAATTCCTGCGTTAATTCCTTCATAAAAAGTTTAAACCCCTTCTCCGTATTGGAGAGAGACAACATATATACCTTATATGTGATGATGAGGTTATTTATATAATTGTTTGAGTACTATATATAATTCTTGTCTTACTTGGGAGGACGTTTTTTGATTCTTTTTGTGCTGTTTGTCTAAATAATGTTTCATTCCAGTGTGTCTCTTGTCTTTGAATTTATACCATTCAATTTTTTGCTATTGATCCCATTATTGACTGTTATAATGGTGCTTTAATTCCTCATGGTTTCTGATCAGTGAATTTGCTCTAGTTCTAAACATAATCTTTTGACTTGGATTATAGATTGAAGATGTGTCTTAATTTAGTACTTCCACAAAAGATTTTTTATGCTAACGAGTTGTGCATAATTGAAAAATAAGGATCTCGTTTTAGGGGCCAGAGGTTAGAGTTGAATATGGATATGGACGGGAGACATATAGTTTATTCTTGTGGTTGCTGCCAAACACCAGCCAAACCATTTTTAAACCGTGTGGACTCGTATGGCAATGCATAAACCACACCCCTGTAGACATGATCAACTATATATCAGCATTAATCAACTATGTCCCCAAGAGCATCAGTTTTGGTTAACGGGCCGCCCACTCAGGAATTCCTTACTCAGCGAGGTCTTAAGCAAGATGACCCACTTTCACCTTTCCTTTTTAACATCGTGGATGAAGGATTATTGTGTATTTTGTCAAAGGCCTTTAACCTCGATCTGGTAAGGGTGGTAACCGTGCAGGGTGTTTCTGTTCCGATTTTACAATATGTCGATGACACAATACTGTTCTCTCCCCTCCTGACAGTCATTCCCTTACCAATCTTAATAGATGCCTTCGTGTTTTTGAGGTTTTTTCCGGATTGAGCATAAATTTCTTCAAGAGCCGCGTTATTGGGATTGGCCCAAAACAAGCAGAGGTTGATTACATTGCGGGTATGTTGTACAGAAAGTGGCAGCGTGGAAGCAGATACTGGACGAATTCTCCAAAAAACCAAACGCATGGAAAGGGAAACACCTTTCAATAGGAGGCAAGGTGACCCTTTTTTAATAAGTGCTTAGGGGACTCCCTACTATGTGTCCATGTTCAAGCTTCCCATCGCAGTAGCCACTAAAAACATCAGTCATGAGGAACTTCTTTTGGGGAGGGATCGAGGAGAAAAGAAAAATTTGCCTCTTAGCTTGGAGTAAGATCGCAGCCCCAAAGGATCTTGGTGGGATGGGCATAATCGATCTTCATGTTATGAACCAATGTCTCCTCTTCAAGTGGGTCTGGAGCTTCACGAAAAATGATCATAAGGATTGGAAGGTTCTGCTATGGAATAAGTGCATGGCTTCATCATCATCGATTAGTCCTCAGTTTGATACTCGAAAGGCTTCCATGACTTGGAGACACATTGTGGCCTCTGACACTAGTGGTCGACACTTACAATGCCCCCTTTGGAATGGTTCCAGGATTCGGATTGGCAACTACACTCGCACCCCTTTTGGTTAGACAACTGGTCCGGTGGTACTTTTTCTTTTGATGCTAATTGATTGAAGATTTTATTATTAAATAATTTACAAAATATACAGAATACTCAAAATTGAAAATACAGACAGAGCTCGGCGAAAACTAGGGACATTGATAGGAGCAAGTGAGTCTAACTAAATTTTCTAACAGGACCTTTCCATAGTTTTAAGACATCAACAGAAGCTAGCACGTTGGCACAGTAAATCAGGGTGCAAAGCTCGCAGCCGCCAAACTGCTCTGGAGATATTGAAAGATCACGTAAGCAATCCCAACAAATTGCCTCACCATTGAAGATCAGTTGATTTCTTGTTAACCAGAGAGGCCATGATGTCGGACCTAGGGATGAACTAAAGGGTATTTAATTTAGATTTTGGGGTAACCAAAATATTTAAGGATACAGATTATCACCACCTTAAATATAGGGTTATAGTCACTCACTCTCAATAATTTTTCTAAAGATACAGATACTCACTACCCAAGAGAAAATTAGGGAAAGAGAAGTGTTTAAGTTCAAACTCAAAGGAAATAACCAAAGAGCATTGAACTAGAAGGAGAAGAGAAAACTCTCTGCCAAATGAAATATTTTTCACTCAAACTCATTGATGTCTAAAACGTTATATTGCATGGGTTTATATAGGCAAGTTTGTCTGCATTGCCATGCTCATGCAAAAGAAATACACATGCACACACAATACTTTAATTATTACAGCACACAACTTTTATTTGGTTTCACACATATTTTCTAAAGTCTTATGTAGGTGGTGGCAGAGGATTGTAGTGTAGGCTCCTTCCAAGTCTTCATGCATTAATTCTTGCATAGTTGTGTCTTTGAAATTATGGAGTGAAAGCAACTTTCAGTGATTGTTGCCATTTTTAGAAAATCTTGCTAGCTGTAATTCTTGACTAAAATAAAGCTGTAACTTTTGACTAAGCTGGAATGCTCCTGCGTCAATCTTCCCCGGTTAAAAGAAGACTCGCCCTCGAGCTATATCTCCATCATCTGTGTTATACGGGTATAAGTCGGCCACATTAAATGTTGCAGAAACCCCGTATTCTCCAGGAAGTTCAATTTTATAAGCATTTTCTCCAACTTGCTGCAATACTTTGAAGGGACCATCAGCTCGGGGAGAGAGTTTTGACTTTCTCTTACTAGGAAACCTTTCTTTCCTTAGGTGAATCCACACCAAATCACCTTCTTTGAATGTTGCTGGCTTCCGAAATTTATTTGCGCGCTCACGATATTTTTCAGTTTGCTTTTCAATGTGAGCTCTCACCTTTTCATGTAACTGCTTGATCTCCCGTACCTTTTCGCTTGCATCTCCTCTAAATCCTTCTTTAACCCAAATTGGAATTAAATCCAAAGGACTATTAGGATTTAGACCATATACCACTTCAAAAGGTGAATGACCTGTAGTTTGGCTCTTCGATCGGTTGTAAGCAAATTCAGCTTGAGCAAGATGCAAATCCCACTCTTTGACATTCTTTGTCACCAAACTCCTTAAAAGATTTCCCAAACTTCGATTCACTACTTCAGTTTGTCCGTCTGTTTGAGGAAGATGAGACGTACTAAATTGTAATTTAGTACCAAATTTTGTCACGGACCAAGAGTGTGGCGCAGCGGATGCACACTCTCACCGTGCGGCACAAGCAAGATCGTCCCTTAACTTGTAAGCCTACCACACGCAAACACAACGAAGAGAGAGAACCAAGAGAATAATAAAGCAAGAGAAATAATTGGGAGAAGACTCGGTATTATTATTAATAAACCATCAACAATAACACACGCCCAACAACCCCCCCTCACGCGTCCTATTTATATAGGTGTCGCAAGGCTCTCTCCTAGTTTGACAGTGCTAAGTAATCCTAGTCCAACACAAACTCGGTTTACTTAACTCCCACACAAACCCAATCCTAATACAATAAGGTTAGCTACTCCTAGTCATAATAGGATTCCTACCAACACCCAAAGTAGTGTCCCAACCCAACTCAAACTCCTATGCACACTAGGATTCCGGACTCCTATGCGCACTAGGATTTCGGGGTTGTGACATTTTCCTCCAGAGTGTTCTCCAAAACTGACTCAAAAATTTGGTGTCACAATCTGAAGTGATGGATTTAGGAATTCCATGAAGTTTAACAACTTCACAAAAGTAAAGATCAGCAACATGGCTTGCATCTGCTGTTTTGTTGCATGGAACAAAATGAGCCATCTTGGAAAATCTGAATCTTTGTTATGTTGTGTGCGTGGAAGTCCAAGAACAAAATCCATGCTGACATCTTCCCAAGGTGAATTAGGAATAGGAAGTGGTGTGTACAAGCTAGTATTCTGTCCATGCATCTTGGCTTTATGACAGATACCACATCGTTCCACAAGACGTGCAACATCTTTTGTCATTTTTGGCCAAAAGAATTTTTCTTGAATAAGGGACAAAGTCTTGTCTTTGCCAAAATGACCTGCAAGACCTCCTCCATGAGCTTCTCGAATGATTGCCTTACTTAATGAACACTGAGGAATGCACAACTTGTTATCTTTGAAAAGAAAACCGTCTTGCTTGAAATAGAAATCAAGGGATCCTTCAGAACAAGCTTGCCAAATTGAGCCAAAATCAACATCATCTTGATAAAGCTCCTTTATTACATCGAATCCAATGACGTTGGTCTCCATAGTATTAAGCAGTAAATGCCTTCTACTAAGAGCATCAACCACTTGATTGAGTTTCCAGACTTGTGCTTGAGAGAGAAAGTGTATGGATGCAAAAACTCAACCCATTTAGCATGCCGCTTTGTCAACTTGTGTTGGCTGCTCAAGTATTTCAGGGCTTCATGGTCGGTGTAGAGAACAAACTCTTTTGGAAGTAGATAATGACTCTAGTGATCAAGAGCTCTAATAATTGCATAGAACTCCTTATCATAAGTAGAATACTTCCTTCGAGAGTCACTCAACTTTTCACTAAAGAAAGCAATAGGCCTGCCTTCTTGGCTAAGCACAGCACCAATGCCGACATTTGAAGCATCACATTCGACTTCAAAAATAATGTCGAAATTTGAAAGAGCAAGGATTGGAGTTTCTATCATTTTTTTCTTCCCAAGCTCAAAGCTCTTTTGGGCTGCTTCAGTCCAATTGAATGATCCTCCTTTCAGGCACTCTGTGATTGGGGCAATAAGAGTGCTAAAGCCTCGAATAAACCTATGATAAAAAGAGACAAGGCCATGAAAAATCCTTATGTCATGCAAGGAAGTTGGAGTTGGCCAGCTAGAAATAGCTTCAATCTTGCTTGGATCTACCATGATTCCTGCGGATGACACAATGTAGCCAAGGAAGACAACATTATCTGTAAAGAAATGGCACTTCTTCAGGTTAGCATATAGCTTTTGCTCTCGCAAGGTCTGAAACACCTTGTGCAGATGATCCAAATTCTCTTCATGAGACCTGCTATAGACCAAAATATCATCGAAGTAGACAACAACAAATTTGCCCATGAATGGTCTAAAAACATGAGTCATTAGTCTCATAAAAGTGCTGGGAGCATTAGATATTCCGAATGGCATGACTAGCCACTCATATAAGCCATTGCGAGTCTTGAAAGCTGTCTTCCACTCATCTCCTGGCCTCATTCTAATTTGATGATAGCCACTGCGAAGATCAATTTTAGAGAATACCTTAGCTCCATGCAGTTGATCAAGCAGATCATCAAGTCGTGGAATAGGAAAACGATACTTGATGGTGATCTTATTGATTGATCGGCTGTCAACACACATACGCCATGATCCATCTTTCTTCGGTACCAAAAGGGCTGGTATGACACAAGGACTCATACTTTCACGTATTAATCCTTTAGCCACAAGTTCTTCAACTTGTCGCTGTAATTCTTGGCTTTCTGTTGGATTCATCCGATATGCTGCTTTATTAGGTAGGACTACACCAGGAACCAAGTCGATACAATGCTGAATATCTCTCATAGGTGGCAAACCACCAGTAATATCTTCTAAAATTATGTCAGAAAATTTCTGAAGTAGAGGTTGTACTAGTGGTTGCACCTGTTCCTGTGAAGACAAAGATTCCTCCACAAAAATAAGAGCATAAATGCTTTCTTCCTCATGTATAACTCTTTTGACTTCTTTGCCAGAAAGTAAATTATTTTTCTCCCCTAAAGTAGGTTTGAAAACATTTTCCAGCTTTAGTGGTGCGAGGACAACCTCAACCCCCATCTTTTACGAAGGTATAGGTATTTTTGAATCCATCGTGGACAACCTTTCTATCATATTGCCATGGTCTACCCAATAGAAAATGACAAGTATCCATAGGTACCACATCACACCAAACAACATCTTCATAATTTTTGCCAATGGAAAATTGCACTAAGCATCGTTTCGTTACCTTGACATCGCCTCCCTTTTGTAATCATCGAAGTTTGTACGGTTGTGGATGTGCTTCAGATTTCAGCTGCAATTTATCCAGCATGTGAGTTGCTATAACATTTGTACAGCTCCCACTGTCGATGATGACGTCACAAACTTTGTTGTGTGAAGTGCACCGGGTATGAAAAATATTTGTTCAACTTCTGCCATAGTCAAAGTTCTTTGGATGACTAGAGAATAACCTTCATCGGCATATGTCATGTGTTCCTCTTCGACTTCTTCTTTATCTGCCTCTACAGTCTCCTCTTTAATGTCTTCTTCCACCATAGAAACAATTTTCCGATTTGGGCAATCAGAAGCAATATTACCAAAACCATGACATTTGAAGCACTATCGAGAGTTGGCCTTGGGGTTTGTTGTGTGGTTGACTAAGTTGAATTTTTAGCTCCAAAAGTTGGTTTAGGATTAGCCGTCTTTGGGGCAGCTACTGACTTGTTGAGGCTAGAACTGCTTCCTCGCTTAAAGGGCTCTCGGTTAGAGACTTTGGAATTAGATCCTTGCCTCTCCTTGAGCTGCTTTTCCATCTTGTGAGCAAGCTTCACAACGTCATTATAAGTCCAATAAGGCTGCAATTGGACAACATCACCAATTTCAGCTCGAAGTCCTCCAAGATACCGAGCTATTAGTTGTTCTTCGAGCTCAAGAACATCATAGCGTAGCATGAGATGATCAAACTCTGCTGTATATTTTTCCACGGACAGCTCTCTTTGCTTGAAATTATGATACTTAAGAAAAGCATCTTGCCTAAAATTTTCAGGCAAATACTTTCGCTTAAGAACCTTCTTCATTTTTGCCCATGTAGAAATGGATGATTTTCCATCACGAGCTCTTTGTTTCTTCAAGTGCTCCCACCAAATAGAAGCGTGTTTTCGTAGCTTTATCGCCACTAATTTCACCTTTACATTTTCAGGAACATCTTTGAACTCAAAAATTCTCTCGACGGTATTTAACCAATCAAGAAAATCATCGGGTTGTAGTCTTCCTTCAAAATCAGGTATTTGTACCTTCATGTGGAAGTCTTTGTGAGGATTACGGGTATGAGGAAGTGAACGGTAAGACACAACTTCCTCTTCTAAAGCTGGACTTTTTTCTTGAGAAAAAGGATTAAAATCCTCTTCTTCATCAGAAGAATTATTGGCTATGATTTCAGGTCGTGTGTGTTCATGCTCCCGAATTTTATAGTCACTAATTTGACCTTGCAGCTCTTGCACTTGCTCCCTTAATTCCACCATTTGGATATCACACAAAGTTGGCTCTTAGCTTGAAGTTCCAACAACACCTTTATTTTTTTTTAGGTGCCATGAAACCAAATGCTCCGCTACCAAATTGATGCCGGACCTAGGGATGAACTGAAGGGTATTTAATTTAGATTTTAGGGTAACCAAAATATTTAAGGATACAGATTATCACCACCTTAAATATAGGGTTATAGTCACTCACTCTCAATAATTTTTCTAAAGATACAGATACTCACCACTCAAGGAAAAATTAGAGAAAGAGAAGTGTTTAAGTTCAAACTTAAAGAAAACAACCAAAAAGCATTGAACTAGAAGGAGAAGAGAAAACTCTCTACCAAATGAAATGTGTTTTTCACTCAAATTCATTGATGTCTAAAACGTTACATTGCATGGGTTTACATCGGCAAGTTTGCCTGCATTGCCATGCTCATGCAAAAGAAATACACATGCACACACAGTACTTTAATTTTTACAGCACACAACTTTTATTTGGTTTCACACATATTTTCTAAAGTCCTATGTAGGTGGTGGCAGAGGATGGTAGTGTAGGCTCCTTCCAAGTCTCCATGCATTAATTCTTGCATAGCTGTGTCTTTGAAATTATGGAGTGAAAGCAACTTTCGGTGATTGTTGCCATTTTTGGAAAATCTTGCTAGCTGTAATTCTTGACTTTTGACTAAGCTGAAATGCTCTTGTGTCAATCTTTCCCGGTTAAAAGAAGACTCATCCTCGAGGCAATATCTCCATCATCTGTGTTATACGGATATAAGTCGGCCACATTAAATGTTGCGGAAACCTCGTATTCTCTAGGAAGTTCAATTTTATAAGCATTTTCTCCAACTCGCTGCAAAACTTTAAATGGACCATCAGCTCGGGGAGAGAGTTTTGACTTTCTCTTACTAGGAAACCTTTCGAAGAAGAATGCGAGGCTAATTATAGCTGGGGACTTGGTGATAGCTGTACACTTGACGCTTTCGGAGAAGGATGTTTGTGTTTGTTTCAATTGACTAAGTACTGTGATTATAAAGGTCGCAAATCCAAATCCATCTTTCGCTTAAGGATTTGGGTACTAGCAGAGAAGTACTGTAATTATGATACAGCAGCAGCAGGGTGGAGGTTGAGATATCAGGTTCTTTTCGGCCTAGAATTCATAAATATAGATGATGTTCGTTCCATTGACTTCTCCCAATTTCATTTGGAGGCTTTGTGTTTTGATCCAAATGACAAGAACTTAGTGTATGTCTGGGACTACTTACACAATTTGCAGACTAGAGTTTATTCATACAATCTGCAGACTAATGTGTGGAATCCCGTCAACCATTCTCTATTGAATCAACAGCCGCGTGGGGAGTGGATGGTGGCGGCGCCTCGCCCTCGCCGGCCACGGAGTGGAGCAACAACGCAGCAGAAGGGGAAGGGGACTGAAAAGGAAACACTGACCCCAAAGGCAATCACCATCCCTAAAGGCGCAATTAGTGGAGGAGCATCGGGATCAAGATTTGATGTGGTTAATGACTCTGTGACCGTTACCAGACCTGCAATCACCCCCCATATTCTCGTTGCATCTTCAACGGGTGCTATGCAAGACAAAGGAAAGAATGTGGCAGCAGTTAATGTAGACATAACACCGTGTGTCCAACCTGGCTCCAACATTGACTCTTCCTCAAAGCCTATAACCCCCAAATCCACAACCCCAACATCCTCTGTCCCGCAAATCCTGAAGCCCACCACATGTCCACTACAACCCGCTATCCCACAATCACAGACCCTGAAGAGTAATGGCCTAGATACACCTAAGAATCCCATGACCGGCCCATACAAGCTTCCCAGTAAGCCTATTAATGTGTTCCCCTCCCTGACTTTCCCTCGCCCATCCAAAGCCCCCACCACCTCCAAAGCACAACCTGCTGCACCAGTATCATGCATCGGCAAAACTCCCATGCACCAGAAAAAGAACTCGCGGTCATCCGTCTCGCCATACTCTCAGAACCCTATACTCGCAGCTGACAATGTTTCTAGAATTGCGACAACTGAGGACCAGCCTCGCCTCTCCAATGTTACTCACAATTTCTTTTTTATTAGACTCATGGAAAAGGTGACGAACACCTAGGAGAACACCTTGCCCATGGATGTTTCGTTTGATCCGCAGGGGTTAGGCCACAAAGTTCCTATGGACGGGGATCCGTTGGGGACTAATGCCCCCACCATGTGGTCCCAGTGATGGCCATAATCTAGCGAATGCAGATAAGAGATCTGAAAGTGTTGAAGATGCGGGGGTTGTACCTCCTGCCACTATATCCTCTATTTGAGTTTTTTGTGTCCACTGTGCTTTTTACCCATATATATTATTATCTATGGTTGTTAAAATATAGTAGTGTGGAATTGTCAGAGTGCAGGCAGCGACAGATTTCTCAGAGCTATAAGAGAACTTGTTCACACCCATCATCCAGACATTCTAGTTTTGGTGGAAACCTGCGTTATTTCCTCTAGGATGTTTCCCTTCCTCCAGACTTTAGGCTTCGATGGTGGTATTTTTGTGGATCTTGTGGGTATTTCAGGCACTACCAATTTCCAGCCCATTTACCATCCAACATTTTCCATCCAAAATGTGCAAATGGAAATTTCCATCCAATTACCATCCCTATACCATCCAAATAAAATACCATTACTTTTCCATCATATTTCCATCCAAAACTAAGGGCCCATCTGACAAAATTTTTTCCATTTGATTTCCATCCAACTTAAAGTGGGATGGATGCAAGAATCCATTCAATTTCCATCTAACACAGAATTGGATGGAAAAATTTTGGCTCCAACTCATATTCTTTTGGTTTTTAGTGGCGCCAAAAAGAAATGAAAATAGCGCCTTTGTTCCCTCCACTAACTTTGCTTTCAATTATTCAAATTGTAAAGTTTGATTTTATATAAACTGCTATTTTCTAATAAAGCTCTGGAAAAAAATAATAAAAAATTTTGGAATGTTGATCTAGTTATGAAATATTTAATTTCTAGAGTGAATATTTTCAAGATGGTCTAAACTATTCTCGATACATTTTCTAACATTTTCTTATTGATTAATTAATAAATTGAAATCACTAAAAAAATAAAATAATTCACTATTATCCATGATATAACTATTCATATTACAAATATAAAATGGTCACGATTTATAAAATTATTCTTAATTAATATTTCTATGTAAATTTATTTTTACAACACTGACCAGAAAGGGAGTTATTTGTCTATACTCCAATTTGGTTATAATGTATTACATTAATCTTCTCATCAATCACAAATACCATCTTACTTAACTACTAAAATTTTGAGCTTAAGGTTTTTAAAACTTTATATTCTTTTATCATTAATTAAAAATAATACATCATATATATACCACATATCAATTTAAAGGCTCCGTTGAAATGACATTTTAAAATCATTTTCTAATTTTCTTTCAAAAGGAAGTAGATGTGTGTTTTCTAATTAGAAAATAGGTTTTCGCCCATTTTCTTTTTATGAAATTTATGTTTAAATCACATTATAAGGTCTTTTACAAATGTGTCTTAATAGGATTTTATTTTTCTTTTCTTATTATCTCATTCCTTTCTTCCTACTGTATACTGCTTTACTTCTTTCTTAGTTCCTAGAGTTACTTAACATTTTTTTTAGTATTATGTTTTTATTTTTTTTAAGTGTTACATGTCTTAAATAGATATAGATTACAAATATTATACAAACTAGTAATATAAATAAAGAAGACAACCACGCTTTTGACCTTCTAAACTTTTTAAAAGATTTGGAGACAAATGATAATCATTTACTAAGCTATTAAACAATAAAAAATTTATAAAATATATCTTATATGTAATCTTTAAATAAATGTTTTTAATTTTTCATTTCAAGCCAAAATTTGAAACTTTATTAGATAAAATATTTTTCTACAAAATTAGACAATCATAATTTTTGAAGAAAAAAGAGATCATGTATCGCTATAACGTAAAAAAAAAATGGCTAAGAATAAAAATAATAAAAAGGGATGTAGGTTCTAAATAAAATGTAATTATACAAATTATTAGAAAAAAAGTTAGAAAAAAGTAATTATAAATAAATATAATATTTATATGAAGCATGAAATTATGAAAAATAAGTTAACAAAATATATAAGAGGGGTTAGTGTAACTTTAAGAGACTTAGTTCTCTTTTAGCAAGTCTCGAGTTTGACTTTTTGTGTATGTAGGAAATCTTCCAAAGGAGATTCATCCCCTATAGTCTGGTGCACGATGTAGTACAGTTCGATTTAGTCAGTACTAACTTCTGGATATTAGATGGACAACTAAAAAATTAAATATGTAATCTCAAATTATGACATTAGATTAGTAAAGAAAATGTATAAGGTTAATAAGAAGAAAGAGATTGAATAATCTCATAGAAAAAAAAAAGAAGAAATAGATTGAGAAAACAATTGAACTTAGAAAATTAAAATTTTAAAATAAATTATTCTATAATTTATTAATTCATTATCTATAAAAATAATATTTTTAAATAATATCAAAGTCTAGAAGATATATCAACTTCTCAAATAATATTTATTTGAAAATGCATTGGGTAGATCAATGATTTTTTCTTATTTATCATTATTATAACTTTGTCACCCCACAGTTTAATCCATATGAACATAACAAAAAATGCTTTAAGCATTTTTGTCTATTGTATTTCATCTTTTTATTCTTACAATTTCAATTTCACTTTCTTTTTTGGGGGAAAATCATTTAATTTTTTTTATCATAATAGTTAGCATAGATTTTTAGTTGTGAAAATATATATTATTTGACCTTTCCTTCTTATAAATTTAATTTACGGATAGTATTTTTCCTACATAACCTTTTTACAATGTTTGCATAAATTTATTTAATTTTAGTTATCCTTTAATAAAATTATTTATGAATTTTTATTTGATTTTTTTCTTAAGTGGGTTTAATGTGAGATTTAATCTTGAAATTAATGTTTTGGAAAACTTTTGAAACAATTTATTAAAGGAGCTGCTACACAAGTTTTTGTGTCGTTTTGACAAAAACGACGCAGTTGTGTTTTGTCTTGTAGATAAAACTACATGAGAAGTGTTTTAATCAGGGTGAATCGGAGGATGACGGCGTCGTTTATTGGGAGTGGAAGCCTTATGTTTGTTAGGTTTACTCCGAGTATAAAAACATCTCTTCTACTTGTGGTGTCTCATTTTTGCTCATTAGACACTCTCTTCCTAAGCGGCGCACTGAGCTCTTAGTCTTTCCCCTCTTTTCTTTCTCTTTGTTTCTTTGTTTCCTTAGCCACCACTCCTTAAGCTATCGCCCGGCTACCAAGCCTCACCTTGCTTACCTCTCCTCTATCCTTTTCCTTCCCTCTGCCCGATCGACACACCAAGTTCCTAGTTCTTGAGGCGGCTATGTCGATGCGTGCTTTTGGTGTGATTGTCGGCGGCAACGACAAATTGGGTAGAGCCGGACTTCGAGTTATGGACAAATCGAGAAGGACCCAGAGATTTTACGAGGTTGGTTTTGCAGAGAATGGTGAGTGCCGCGAGTTGTTTGAGTTATGAAGTGAGATCTGGGGGGCGGGGTTGACTTACCGTCGAGGCAGCGACTCTTTGAGCTCCGTCCGGGCATGGATATGGTAAGGATCCATTTTCTTAGGTTTTTTTTCCTGTGAATTTTTGGTGTTGTTGAGATGGATTCACTCTTGGCCGAGTTTTATTTATTTGATTGTTTTGGCCTTTGTAGAAAGGTGTAGATCTAGATCTGTGCAGGAGAGGTGTTGATTCTAAACAACATTTTTTTTTCTATTATTGTAGCTTCCCAAATGTGTTTTCCGGCTGTCCTGTATTCTCCATCCAATTTACGGATTGTGTTGTTTTCAATTGAACGGAGACATTACAGTAATAAAATTGGACCTATTATTTTATTGTTGTTATTTATTTTATGTATATGAATTATAATTAATTCATAATTCTTCTCATTATTTAAAAAATAACATGAAGGAAATTGCGATAGCGTATTTTTTTTGGTTTTAAACCGGGAAGATTGCGATAGCGTATTTTGATTTTGAATATATAATGCCGAAAACAGAATACATGGGTCCCGCAAACGGAGACTCTAGCCACGAACGATGTATGGGCCCGGTGAAAGTTTCCATCCCTTTTCCATCCAACATTTCCATCCACTTTTTTTCCATCCACTTTCCATTCAATGTTAAATTTCCATGAGGGTTTTTTCCATTTACTTCCTTAGATGGAAGTTAGATGGAAATTTGTGATTTCCATCCACTCTCCATCTGATCCACTGATGGAAATTTGGCTGGAAATTGGTAGTGAGGGAGAGGGGACTTGGGTGGTATGGAGACAACACTCAACCCAGGCTAAGCTTTTATCATCCTCCCGACAGTTCATTCACATGTCTGTCCATGGCCCTGGCAGCCCTGCATGGGTCTTCACGGCTATCTATGCTAGCCCTAGACGGGCAGTGAGACAACGGCTTCGGCATGACCTTGTTGCTCTTGGAGGGGCCATCACTAGTCCTTGGCTTCTCACAGGGGATTTTAATGTCATCCTAGACAACTCGGAGAGGCAGGGGTGACCAACTTCACAGTTTGCAGAGGTTGTGAGTCAGTGTCAGCTCTTAGACCTTGGCTTCACTGGTTCACCGTTTACTTTCGTGCGGGGTGGGGTGTGAAAGCGACTTGATCGTGCCCTCTCCAATGCCACGTGGAGGACTACTTTTGATGAAGCTACCATTTTTCACCTTCCTCGCACAAAGTCCAACCACTCCCCTATTTTGATCTCCTTGGAGACCGCTTCACAACTCGCTTCGGCGAAGCCCTTTTGTTACCAGGCCGCGTGGACCACTCATTGTGATTTTGGGACTACCATTACTAATTGTTGGAGCACTGATCAACCTATTCATTCTGTTGTGTCTAAGCTGGCCTTAAGGCTTTCTGATTGGAATCGCAAGGACTTCGGTAATGTCTTTCATCGGAAACATTCATTGCTTCGCCATCTTGGGGGCATCCAACGAGCATGAGATAGGAATGCATGTAGTGCATCCCTGGCTGCACTGGAAAAGAAGTTACAGGATGAGTATGATCTGGTTCTTAGACAAGAAGTATTGATCTGGTTTTAGAAATCCCGCAGTCAGTGGATTCAAAGTGGTGACTGGAACACAACCTTTTTTTATTTTGCGCCAACAAAATCGTATTCATGGACTCAAAATTGGGGCCGACTGGTGCTATGACCCTCTCATTCTTTGTCAGGAATCAGTGAACTTTTTCAAGACCTTGTATTCTCTAGAAGATCCAGTGGCGATTCCTTTCTACCTGCGAGGACGGTTTTCTGTTATTGCAGCAGAAGCTCTTCCTAGTCTCACTGCCCCGGCATCTTAGCTGGAAGTTCACAAAGCTTTAAAGGAAACGAAGCCTTACAAAGCTCCCGACGCTGATGGATTTCCAGTTGGGTTCTTTCAGCAGTATTGGAGCATAGTGAAGGAGAGTATCTGTGGGTTCGTTAACTCAGTTTTGGATACCGGAACCTTTGATACATCACTTAATAGGGCATTGCTTGTGCTCATACCTAAGCTATCCTCTCCTGAACTCCTTTCTCAATTTCGTCCTATAAGCTTGTGCATTGTTATTTACAAAATTTTGTCTAAAGTCATTGTCAGTAGGTTGAAGCCTTTGATGAGTTCACTTGTTTTGCCTTTTCAGTCTACTTTTGTTCCAGGGAGACAGATTACTGATAATGCCATCGTAGTCCAGGAGATCATACATTCCATGCATATCAAGAAGGATGGCAAGCAATTTATGGCTCTCAAAATTGATCTTGAGAAAGCATATGACCGGATAAGATGGGACTTTGTGAGAGATACTCTCCAAGACATAGGTCACTCGGACTCTCTTGTCTCGCTAATATTATTTTGCCTCTCATCATGCTCCATGTAGGTTCTTTGAATGACGAGCTCACATGGGTTTTTAACCCCGGCCGTGGCATTCGACAGGGAGACCCCCTTTCACCCTATATTTTTGTCCTTTGTCTTGAGAGGCTATCCCAATCTATCTGCGACAAAGTTGCAACTAATGTCTGGAAACCTATTAAAGTGAATAGATTCAGTCCCCCCATCTCTCATATGTTCTTTGCTGGTGACATGGTTCTCTTTGTTGAAGCTTCTGTTGAGCAGGCCACCATCATTACTCAATGTTTGGACGACTTTTGTGCAAGCTCAGGGCAGCGAGTTAGCAAGCCCAAATCCCACATCTTTTGCTCGCGGAACCTGTGGCATCTCTCTTGTGGATAACTTGGGGAAGTATCTTGGCTTCCCTCTAATTCACGGACGCACTAGCGCTAGTCTATTCTCCTCTATTATTGAGAAAATTAATGCCAAACGTCAAAGCTGGCAGGCTAACTCTCTTTCTTTTTTGCTGGCAGACTAACGTTGACTCATTCTATTTTGCAGGCGATACCAACGTATTCAATGCAAATGCTTTCCATTCCTGCTTCTGCATGCGACGAGGTGGACAAGAAGTCCCGCCAGTTTCTTTGGGGATCGTCTCCGGATCAACGGAACCTTCTTTGGTGAACTGGCAAAAAGTGTGTGATTCAAAAGATAGCGGAGGATTAAGGCTCAAGAATTTCCGGCAAGCCAATGAAGCGTATCTTATTAAATTAGCATGGAAATTTCTCATTAATCTTGATCCTTTATGGGTACGCCTCCCAAAGGCTACATATGGTGCCCGCCACGGCTTCTTACCTAAGATGGTCTCGGTAACAAATGCTCACATATCTTTTTTTTGATACTAAACGATATACTTTATTCAACCAAGGTGATTACAAAGAGCAAGAATTTACAGAGTAATATAGAGACGTTCAGAATTAACAGGGAGCCATCAACCAAAACTCTAAGTTGCAGGATAGGAAAATTTCGCTGCATACGCTTAAACCTCAAGTGTATCAGACTTGTTCAATAAATTAAACCTGCGTCTAGGTCCATTCCAGTCCTTGATGCATTGGGCACTGGACATGATGGTGGATGCACTGTAAGGTAGGTCTGGTTGGATAGCACGGATCCAAGAAGATGCATGAAACACCGCCATGTCAGCAATTCTGTCAACACCTGCACTACTCTTTTGAAAAATACGCCGATTTCGTTCGAGCCATATAGATCGTAAAACAGCGAGACCAAAAAGGAACCACCAAGATCGGCTGCAGATATTAGGGGATAAGAAGGTCCATTGGACCATGAAGTCTTCAAGGGAGGCCGGCATACACCATTCAATCCCCCACCATTTGCATATGTTACCCCAAACTTTCCAAGAGAACTCACAGTGTAGTAACAGATGGTCTCTTGTTTCCAAACAAGAATTACACATGCAACAAACTGAATCCGCCAAGGAGATGATACCACGTAGCCTCAGGTTATCCATTGTGGGAATACCATTGTGCAGGGCGAGCCAGAGCCAACACTCGATCTTAAATGGTGGTAGGGAGAACCATATGAAAGGTTTAGTGCGACGGAAACCCATGCTAGCGTATAAGAATTTTCTGCCTTCTTTAACTGAAAAGGAATCTACCCGACCAAAGTTCCAGACACGCCTATCCTCCTGATTCAAATATGTAGGTGAGCTGTCGATCATATCTTGAATTGTCCCTATGGCTGTAATCTCCCAGTCCCTAAGCGTTCTTCTCCAAGAAGTCTTCCAAAAGGGTGTGAGTTCCACTAACTGAAGGCAACTAGAAACAGATAAGTCTTGACAAGTAGATAAGGAAAAAAGCCTTGGGAATATGTCTTTAAATGCACCACGACCCGTCCAGTCATCCACCCAGAAAATAATACTATTACCGGCTCCAACCTGTAACGATGAACCAGACAAAAGAGGAATTCCGGATTGGCTAGAAGTGGATCCGGACTGTACAATATCTGCCCAACATGGTGAACACTTGTTAACATAGAAAGTTGGGCATAGATCAGAACTGGAAGCAGCACATTTAACCTTCACTAAATCCTTCCATCCTTTTTCCATCGTACTCATATAAGACCAAAGCCATTTGAACAATAAGCTTTGGTTCATAATAGGCAAGTCAATGATCCCAGTGCCACCATACTCCTTTGGAGCAGCAATGTATTTCCAAGCAACTAGACATGTTTTGTTTGATTGATCCACGCCACACCAAAAAAATCTCCTGATGATAGAAGTCAACCTCTTAGCCACTCCAACAGGGATTTTGAAGAGGGACATAAAATACACAGGTAACCCGGATAAGACAGACTTGATAAGAGTGATACGTCCCCCTATAGACAAGAATTTCCCTCTCCAAGCCTTCAATCTAGAGTTAAATTTATCTATCACCGGGTTCCAAGAGGAGATTCTTTTCATATTGGCGCCCAATGGAAATCCAAGATAGGAGAAAGGAAAATGTTCAGCCCTGCTGTGAAGCCTTCCAGCAAACTCTTCCACCTCCGATTGGTTAAGACCAATCCCCACCACACTACTTTTAAAGAAATTGATACATAAACCAGATAAAGCTTCAAAAATACGTAGACATCGCTTCAGATTAAGGAGGCAAGGAAGGTGGGCTGGTGAGAGAAGCAGAGTGTCATCTGCGTATTGAAGAATCTTGAATGACAAATTATGCACTGATACTCCCTGAATAAAACCTAAAGAATCAGCCTTGTCGAGAATAGATGGGAGGCCTTCGGCTGCGAGATTAAAGAGAAAAGGAGATAAAGGGTCTCCCTGTTTAAGACCACGGCCCATAGAAAATTCAGAAGAAGGGGATCCATTAATTAGGACAGCCAGCTTTGTTGAAGAAAGACACTCAAGGATCCAAGCCCGCCATTGGTCGCTAAAACCCATAGCCTCCATTATCTGCATCAAATAGCCCCAATCAACTGAATCGTATGCCTTTTTAAAATCTAACTTCCATATAATGGCCTTGTCCTTACTCTTCCGGAGGCTGTGAACCACTTCGTTTGCAAGAAAAACACTATCCATGATGCATCTCCCTGCGATAAAAGCAGATTGTTGCGCACCCACCAACTTAGGTAAAACCTTGAGCCCTTAGTCCAGAAGGGTGCTTCCTGGGTCTTGGGTAATGGCACCAATGCCCACTTTTGGGCAGACAACTGGTTGGGTGGTTCAGGAAATCTACAAGCCCATGCCACCGTTCGAGTCCCCAAGGAACACATCCATAGGGATGTAGCATCATATGTCTTGCAGGATGGTACTTGGGATATGGATACTCTCCGGCTTTATCTACCCCCGTCAATCATTGGAATTCTAGCACTCTCACCTACCCCGGCCCCAAATGCGTCGGATGACATTGTTGTATGGGAGCATAGCAGCAACAGCGAGTGCAGTGTCAAATCTGCATACAAACTCATTCGTGGACATGAAGCACCTGCGAGTTCTGGCCTATGGAAGCTCATATGGCGCTGGAAAGGGCTTCCTTGGATCCATACTTTTCTTTGGCAATTGGCACATAATGCACTTTTAACTAATGCCACTGGAGTCTATCGTCATATGGCTAATAATAATGTTTGCCCTAGATGTCAGAGTCAACCGAAAACATGCCTACATGCAATCCGGGACTGCCCGTTTGCAAAGTCGGTATGGTGTTTACTTCTAAATCCTAATGCGTGGGTTTTTTTTTTTTTTTTTTTTTGCAGATCTCAATGTGACGGAATGGCTTTCGAAGGTGCTCAATATCGCTCTAGCATGCAATTCTCGATGTCCCTGGCAATTACTCTTTGGTGTGGGTGCATGGATGTTGTGGAAAACACGGAATGAACTTCTTTTCCAGCACCTAGATGATGACGATTGCCCGCAAACCACAGCTGACAAGATCATCACGTTTAGCTTCCAGGTGTGGCGTGAGCAACAGCAGCACACTGCATCAGGAATCAGGCCCACCACTCATTGGGTGCCCGTCGGCTGGTCACCACCAGACCCCGGTTGGACCAAGATAAACACAGACAAAGCTGTATGTGGAGCCACACAAAAAGAGCGGGTGCCGGTGGTGTCATAAGGTCCAGTGAGGGAAAGTGGTTGCTGGGTTTTACTCATCGCCTCCACCCATGTAACTCTTTCTTTGCTGAGCTCTAGGCAATGTATGATGCACTCTTTATCGTCTGGAGTGCAGGTTAAAAGCACCTGATTCTAGAGACTGATAGCCTGGAGGTTGCCTCTCTTATCAACTCCACAGGCCCCACCCGGTTTGATCAGCTCCCTATCATGGAGTGTATTCGCGATTTACTTACTCGGGATTGGTCCACCCTCATCCACCATGTTTACCGGGAAGCTAACAGTGTTCCAGACTTATTAGCTAAGCGAAGCTTATCTCTTCCTCCTGGGCGCACTACTCTTACAGAAGCCCCAATCTTTTGTCAGTATCAGTTGCTTTTTGATGCCTCTGGGGCGCAACTCCTTAGGAAATTTATGATGTAGTTTGTTCTCCTCCCTATTTACCAAAAAAAAATTATATAATATAAGTGTCTCTTTTTCTTTGAAATTAAAACTTTTTTTTTTTATTTTTATCAGATTTTGTGTTGAAATCCCACATATATTTCCCGAGTGTCAAAATAAGAATTTGAATAATGTTTTGTTTTCTTTGATACTAATCAATATTTTTATTCAACCGCCTTAATCATGCAAATACAAGGAAGTCATTGAGATGACAAGAAAAAAACATTGGTGAGTACAGGATTAAAGCGTGATCCTAGCTCGAACTGACAGGGACTGCAGAAGCTATTCAAACTTCCTTGACAGTGTCGGTTCAGAGTTTACTGTGTTGCAAGCAACTCCACGAAGTATTCTGCGTCTCTTTCGACTCTCGATGTAACCAAAAAAAAAAAAAATAGTCTCATAGTTTGTGTTAAGGTAGGTCTTCAAGTTCTGCATGGATACATGATAACAACTACAGCTATATTAGCCTATCTAATTGTTTACACTTATCAGTTATCAGATCAACCTAGTCACTACGAGATAATCTCCAACACTAGATTATCTCTAAGATTGTGATTAGTTAAACCCAACCAAATAATAAGCCAATCCTATCTGGCAACGTATATAGGTTAAGCCCTAATTCTTTGTTCTGCAAATTAAGAAGAGAGCATGATGAAGAGGGCGTCAATGCAAAGTTCGGCTATAGGCAATCTTGACGAGCATCTGTTGGTGGAGATTTTGCAGCGACTCCCCACCGCAAGAGATGCCGCAACATGCAAGTTAGTGTGCAAGCAGTGGTGCTCTGTGATCTCCACTCCCTATTTCGGTTCCTGTTTCATCGACAACCACCAAAAGCACCACCACCACCACCGCAGACCCTGGGCCACAATCTACAAATCTTATTCCGGCATGGCGGGTGAATTATTGACTCGAACTCACATAGCTACACAGAGTGCCTTTCTATCCTCCTGTCTCCACAGTAACTTTCCACCATCTTCCACAACCCTAATCTTGGCTTCCTATAATGACGTGCTCCTGTGCTCCTCCTCCCCAAAAGATCACCGCTCACCGTATTACCTATTCAATCCCCTAACCCTGCAGCGGGTCACTCTTCCACCCAGATCGGCTGGAGCAATAGAAAATCCATGGTCATCTGCTACTATTGGGCTTGTATTTCGAATTCATGACTTTCGAGTCGTGTGTATCCCTCTCCATGGTTATCCTCAACCGTCTAGTCGACGCACCGAGTCAATCAGGGTTGAGGTCTTTAGTAGTGAGACGAGCCAGTGGAATTATGTGGATGTGGTGACTCCTTACCATATGCCTTGTTATCCCTTCGAACCTTATGTTTTTTCTTTGAATAGCTTCTTGCATTGGTTTACCTACGGCTGGGATATCGTTGCTTATAATCCTTACAACCCCCCAGGACGAGAGTGTTTCCTCATAAGGAGGCCCCCGGACTATGTTTTCTATCGCGAAGAAGAATACGGATACGGTATTACTTTTCTCTCCCTTAGCTGTAGACTTGATGCTTTCGAAGGATGTTTGCGTTTGTTACAATTTAGGACATGCTTTGAAGGTTACAAATCCAGCTTCAGCTTAAGTGTTTGGGAAGTAGCAAAGGAGTACTATAATTATGATACAGCATCAGCAGCAGAGTGGAGGTTGAGATATCGGGTTCTTTCAGGCCCGCAATTCATAATAGATGG